>VHKM01000131.1:600000-767500 GCA_007210695.1 Neogobius melanostomus | reverse complement strand
CATAAAGAAAACATGTTATTTGGCCTGCTAGTTTTATATGACAAAATGTGCTATGGCCTTCATCGACCACTTCCAACTTCGATGAGAAGTGTTGCTTTGTGAGATATACAAGAGGACAGGGAAGGGATAGTTAATCTCTCTGGCTGCCTGCTTGATGGCTGGATGAAAGAGGGTGTGAGATGGGTGAATAAGCAAAACAAAAACAGTCTCACAAACTCGACTAAGAAGAGCATAGTCCAGTTTGATATCATGGATTCAAATCTATTCATATTCATATTTACAGTATCTTTAATTATATATACTATAATATCTTTCCTCCATGCCGACCCATGCTTTATGACAAAGCCATCACGATCTGCATTGAATAATACACGTTGAGTGTAGTTTCCCCTCCTGTACTTCACAGCCTGTTCCGTATCGGAGTGCCTGACTGTCACAAAGCATCCTGGGAGATTTCCTTATGAGACCACATTTTATTATTCTAGACTTTCACTTGTCATGTTCCACTGTATCTATTCCCATAACAAATTAATAGCTGGGCTCCGACTATTGTAGTGGTGTGCGTCAAACATGGACCACCTCACATGCATGAAAAGTGAGTGTCATGTGATATTGCAAAAGCATGTCCTGATTCCGGTGGGAGGGGTTTTATTGGCCCCTTGAAATAAACATGAGTAACAGGTATTAATAATTAATGTGACCTCAATTATAGGTACTTCCACTGTATACTGGTAGAATATTCCGTATCATTAACACCAAAATGCCATGTAATTTGGAGAATCCGTGTTGTAAATCATGGTTCTTAAATGTCGTAGCTTTGTGACGACCATGCACCAGGTTATAGTTTTTTTTTTGTTCTTTTTTGTTTTCTTTTTGTTTTATATGTACATTTGTGACCAGTCACAGGAATGGGGGACACAAGTCGATTTTGGGGATTTTTAGATTTTCACAGATTATTAAAGTGTAGTCTCCAAGCTTTCCAACGATGTGTAACACATGGAAATCTGATAATATTTGGAGGCGTAGCGGTGATTTGAAGTTAACAACTCCAAAAAGCCCAAAGGCCTGAAAAACCTCTCCAAAGTTTTGGGCCATTCTCACCTCTCTGCTGTTGGGAGTTACAATAGGGCTCATTTACATCTCATTGGGATAAGCCATACTCCCTGTCAAACTCCCCCTCAAAGCAGTAAAGCACAGGGAGGGAGCAAACAACAAACCATTGTTTACCAGTTTCATTATGTGTATCAGTCTTATTTTTGGTTTCATGTATTGATCTCACCTCACAGCAGAAGGTTGTTATTGTTCTTTGTAATTTTTTAATATCAACTGATAAACTGTCACTGGCTTGAGAATGTGTTGTGCAACATCTGTTACATCTGTAACATCTGTTATTGCAGCAAAAGGGGGTTCCACAAAGTATTAAGTCATGCTGTATGAATACTTGTGCACTCCCCACTTTTCAAAAATAACAGAAGCATGTATCATTTTGCTTTCACTTCACAGTTGTCTGTTACTTAAGTGTGAACTTTCAGTAAAAATTCAAAATAAAATCTTTATGTTCATGGTTGTCCCTCCTGGAACCGCCACCTTAACGTGGTGGAGGGGTTTGAGCACCCGAATGATCCTGGGAGCTCTGTTGTTGTGGGCTTCGTGTCCCTGGTAGGGTCTCCCATGGCAAACAGGTCCTTGGCGACGGGTCAGACAAAGGTCGGTTCAGAAGCCCCTTATGAGAGACCAACAGGCCTGGTTTGAATCGTGAGGCCGTCCTTCCGTGGACCCACCACCTGCAGGAGGAGCCATAGGGGCTGGTGCAATGTGATTTGGGCAGCTCCAAAAGCTGCCCCACGACCCGGCAATGGAAAAGTGGAAGAAGATGGATGGATGGATGGATGGATGGATGTTTATGGTTGTAAACATGACATGTGACAGTGAAAATGCTGCTACGCAGTGCGTGTTCCCCCAGTCCCTCCCTGTGTCAGCTCCACTCTCAGGCAGAGAGAGTTACAGACTCCGGACATAACTGAAGTTATAAACTTTAGAAAATACTCCTGTTTTAGTAATGCACATACAGGAGAGAAAAGGCCGACATCGCGACGTATCGCCGCGCGCGGTTCCAGAATGTTTATTTCACAACAAAAAAACCATCGTAACTTATCTGGCCATAAAACCGAACATATGTAGCGGATCTCTCTCAAATAAGAAGTGGCTGAAAGCTAGGGATGCGCTGACTACATTTATGGAGTAGTTTAAGTTTGTAGAGATCTTGATTTTGTGTAAATAGGTTAATTCCTCGTGACTAGATCACTGCCTCGCATGCTAACACCGGCATGTTAGCTAACAATAGCACAGCACACATGGGCACGGCGGCCACCACACCAGCGATAAAAAAACAATCTTTCACTCACCCGTCTGAAGTAACCGTTGCCTTTTGCTCAAAAAACTTGTCGTAAATCCATTTTAAAGCGTAAGTAGCGCCAGCCTCTGATATTATAGTAGATCCATTTCTGAGAGTCACACAGGCGAAGCTTAGAGTCCTGAAGCCACACACGCACAATGACACGCCCCAACGGCATGCGCTATTTCTCTGACAAAACAAGACTTTTTCAACCTGGAAACTGATCGACAATAGGCGTATGTATAAAACAGCCTTTTTTGCGTGGCATTTGTTTGCTAAAGCATGTGTCAACAACACAACTGAAAGCAGCTCTGCTTCTCCTCCGCGGTGTTTACTCAGTATGTAAATAGACACTGACAAAGTCACGCCCCTACTGCACGCTCCGAAACCCACCTCAAACTAGTCATTTTGAACCTAAAAGTTTACGCTTTTAAATATACTAATACTGCTAGCTTAAACATGGAGAGGCTACTTCGTGACTTCAACTGAACGAATCTGCACAAAAGTGAAAATCACCAATTTCCCCCAAAACATCTTTGTTTGCGTTTTTCTCGAGACACGGGCTGCCGACTTGTGTCCTTGGAATCCATGGCGGGTCACATTTGTGTATAGCATAATAATAAGGAGCTTTTGTTGAGTTTTTTCACTCAATATATTTTTGGACTAGTGTCTATAATATTATTTATAATATTTATAATATTCATGAACATTTAAACGTGTACTTTTGTGTAAATGCCAAATTAAATTATAACATTTAGAAAAAAAAAACATCCACAAGCAAAGCAAACATAACACATTTGACTTTGTTGGGCTTTCAACTGTAGTTCTCCCATCAAAACCATACCTGGCGTAGTTTTTCTCTTCATTCATGCAGTCATTTGTTCTTCTACTTTCGAAATGCTCCGATCGGTATTTCCTACATTTTGTTGTGTTATAGATGAAACACTGTCCTCTATGTTTTTGTTGTTGTATTTTTTAAAGCCCATCACTAGACCCAATCTGTGCACCAAGTGTGTTCAATATACAGCGGGAACCATATGTTTACATACACTTCATAAAAAGAATTGCATTTTTTCCCCCCGTCAAATGCCATAAGAATGAGAGAGAGAATTTTCTACACAATTTGTTACTGCTTTTTACAAAACCAAAAGTTTACATACAATAAGGTTACTATAATACCTTTTAAACAATTTGGGAAAGCCCAGAAGATGATCTCATGACCTTGGAAGCACACGTCTAGTTTATCCAACCCTTACTCCAAAAGAAACATCAAAAGCCAGTTTGGAGTTTGCAAATAAAAAAAGGATGAAGACTTTAATTTTATGAGACATATCCTGTGGTCTGATGAAAAAAAAGAAAAAAGAAATTGGCCATAATGACCTTTGTGATGTTTAGAGGATAAAAGGGGAATCTTGCAAGCCTGAGAACCCCATCCCAACTTTGAAATACGGGGGTGGCAGCATCATGCTGTGGGGTTGTTTTGGGCAGAGCTGAAAAGGCCTGTGCACGCAAGGTGGCCTACAAATTTGGCTCAGTTACACCAGTTCTGTATGGAGGAATGGACCACAATTCCAACTATTGTGAGAAGCTTGTGGAAGGATTATCTAAACGTTTGACCCAAGTTATACAGTTTAAAGGCAATGCTACCAAGTATTAATGAACTGTATGTAAACGTTTGGGTTTGTAATAAGTAATATAAAACCATGTAGACAATTATATCTCTCATTCTTCTGGCATTTGACAAATATAATAATAATATATATATATATATCCCACCCTCACCTATGGTCATGAGATCTGGGTAATAACCGAAAGGACAAGATCGCGGATACAAGCGGCCGAAATGAGTTTCCTTCGCAGGGTGGCTGGGCGCACCCTCCGAGATCGGGTGAGGAGCTCAGTTACCCGGGAGGAGCTCGGGGTAGAGTCGCTGCTCCTTCACGTCGAAAGGAGCCAGCTGAGGTGGCTAGGGCATCTGTTCCGGATGCCTCCTGGTCGCCTCCCTCGGGAGGTGTTCCAGGCATGTCCTATTGGGAGGAGGCCTCGTGGAAGGCCCAGGACACGCTGGTGGGACTATGTCTCCGTGCTGGCCTGGTGTCGCCTCGGGGTCCCCCAGAACAGCTGGAGGAGGTGTGCGTGGATCGGGAAGTCTGGGCATCTCTGCTGAGACTGCTGCCTCCGCGACCCGGCGCCGGATAAAGCGGAAGAAAATGGATGGATGGATGGATGGATATATATATATATATATATATATATATATATATATATATATATAATTTTAATTGACCTAAAAAAAGGGGGAAAAAAGTTAATTCTGGTTTCATGTCAGACATCCTGACCAGCCCAGTCTTCCACTCTTTCCAGGCTTTTCTTGTAGATATCATGTAAAATAAAAATATCTATGCAATATGAGTTATCAATTATGCATGTATGCCCACTTAAATGTACCAGTCTGAAAGGGCATTTTGTCAAAAAAACATACGCCAAAACAAAAAACATTTTCATTCGTAAACCCTGGAAATCAACAAGAATAGTATCATGAAATACCACCTTAAAATTGTACACATTGCTGTGATGTTGCTAATAAAGGAAATGTCCCAATCATCTGTGCTCCAGTTATAGAAAATGACATTAGGTCAGGGCTGTCTTACCCTTACCTTTAAAACGTGTGCACCGCTTTCTCACCTTGTGCGTAACTGGCCAAGGAGCTGTGGAACCATTCTTCTCGTTTACGTCTGCCAGCTCCGGGAAATTGAAGTCAAAGGTCCACTGCATCTTGTTGGACAAAAATGATCTGTCCAGAACCGATGTGTACCGAGGAGGAGAGGGTAAATTAACCCGGACACTTATAAATAGAGCACAAAGGCGAGAGAGTGCTTAAGAATTAATGGAACACATACAAGTTGGCAATAAAGTTGGAGCAAGAGGAACATAGGTTAGCACAAAGTGACATCTCAATTGCCTGCAAGGGTGGCTGCTGGGTTTACATGTTGTGTGATGTGATTTTGCCAACATCACAAGTTCCATTCAATCAGATGGTCAATTCTCAAAAGGGCAGGCAGTGATGTTTGGACTGTTGTGCATCAGCAGCAAAGCAATTGGGTAATTCCACAAGAACTTGACATTTTACATCCAGGGTCCTTTTGGGTGTATCTTATCAAACACATATCAAGAATCTATATTGAACTGCTTAATTTATACTTTGAGACATCTCCATCAAGATCATTTTAATTACACAAATTATATATTTTTCATTACCGTAATTTTCAGACTATAAGCCACTACTTTTTTCAAAGCAAATACAACAATGTGGGTAATTTATAGCTGTTTGCAGACATAATGCCCTCCAGGGGCGCTCTAGCAGGAAGCGCAAGAGTAAGACAGACAGGTGGAAGAGATAATGCAGCAAGGAAGATGCTAGTTTGGTTGTGTTTTGAACAAACTCATCATAGAAAAAACACAAAGAAATGCATATGTGCGCAGGGGCAAGATAAAGATAGCAATCAATGACTTTTCTGGTAGACTAAAGTATAGTGTCTTTAAACAGGTGTGTTACTGCCATTTTACTGCTGCTCTGTGTATCTTTCTCTGTGAATACTACAACAACTACAACAACAACAACAACAATGATCCATTTGAGCCCAAACATCAGAATCTCCAGTCTTGTGGATAACAGAATTGCAGAAACATCTTCTTCTCCTTTGTTGTTTTCAATTATTTCCCCAATGAACATGTGTTTGTCAATTTTAATTTTCAGCAACATTACCTAAAAATAATAAAGGCCAGAAAACTACAATTTTTTTTTTTTTTAAAGGTGTGAGTGTTGGCTGCTGTAGCACTCAGAATGTGCTACAGCAGCCAATTTGCAGAAAAATCACAGCCCTAGTTTAGATTATTGGTTTATTTGGTAGGGACAGTGCATGTTAATGAACAAGCCACACCGGCCTTGGGCTAATTTCCATCAGTCGTCCCCATGTGCACCCTCAAACACACTCTCATTCATCCTGGCCTATTGTACATGCTTTTAGTGGTAGAGGGAACCGGAGTATGCGAAGGAAACCTATACACGGGGAGAACATGGAAACTCTACAAAGAAAGGCAGTCAGTAACTGGGTTTAAGAACGCAACAAAATATATTTTAAATACAATGAATAGATTGTAACATTTTAAATATGTACCTAATATTTTAAATAATATTTTATTTATAATTTAAAGTAGTTAGGTTGAAAAAAAAGTTGAAGCTCATTTTGCACAGTTCTCGTGGAATGACTCAAATGTACACATTTACAGACGTCCAGTCGCCTGATGAAAGACTGACTCCAGACAGGTTTGCATGCTGCTTTTTTTTTTACGACTCAACATTTTTATTTTGCTTTTCTTCTTTTCCGTTGTGTTTTTTTAGAATGGGTTTCCAAAGACAAAAAAGGGGGAGACAGGGGGGGGGGGAAGTAACACAAATACAATGCACACACACACATACATACCCACACACACACACACACACCTATACCAACATAAAATGTTTTCAAAAATATTTAACGATCAGAACAAACAAAAAACAGCAAAACCACAGACAGACAAAAAAATACCAAGTAGAAAATCCATTAGTATACATAGATAAAACAGAAGGTATACGCATTTTCTTTTTCTTTTTTTCTTAAAAAAAAAAAATTATATTAATAATAAAAATATTATAGTCATAATCATAATCATAATAGTAATAATAATAATATATATTTTTTTAAAGGACAAATATACATACACACATATATATATATATATATATACATATATATATACACGTGTACATACATATACATACACACATGCATATTAATAATAAAAAATAATAATAATAATAAACATAAATAAAAAATAAATAAAAAAATACCGCTTTTTCAAAGTATCTGTAAAAAACATCAGGCATAATCCATATGTTGTAGCTCAGGTTAGTAAGGGCCCTTGATGAGTCTTATTTATTCCCTCCGTCGGGGGTAGAATCCAGATACAAATAGGCATTGTTTATCCCTATATGGTTTCAATAAATCTACTTATTTATTGAATTAACCAACTAAACCAATAAATAAAGTAAATAAAAATACTGCCAACCCAATATATAGCATCCGACTAGCCCTAGTCAAGTGCCACGTTCAAGTATTAAACAGCACTCAATTACTGCTGATATCCAATGTACATGTAGTATTTTCTCCATTTGTCCTCATATTCACTCCATTTATCATTTATCCTGTAAAAAGTTGTTCATATGAAGCCACACGTCCTAATTCGCAGAACCAATCTTTAAAGGGTAAAGTTCTGGGATTTTTCCAATCCCTTAACAAGACCTGCCTACCTATCATTATTGCCGTCTGAATAAATTGTGCATTTTGGCAGGACTGTACTATGGCTGGATCTCCAAGCACGTAGAGTCTAGGAGAAAACTCAAAAATGTCTCCTGTAATTTCCTCCAAACAACAGTTAATTTTATTCCAATAGTCCTGAATTTTGGGGCACTGCCACAATGCTGCTTTTAATAGTTGCAGTCGGACAGATGGAACTTTGAAGAAATCCCACATCTTGACATTCCGTAATATAACAGAGTAAAACTGCTGTTATGTTTTCTTTCCTACTTGAAATCGGTACTCAGAGCTATGTTGAGGAAGAGAAAGAAGATGGATGGATGCATAAAATCAATATTTGTTATTTGCCATGATACTTTGAAGATAGTCTTGAGAATGTACTATAATGCTGAACAGTACAATATTTTCGGGTGGAGTGATAACCTAATTGAGAGCCATCACAGTAAAACGTCAATAATAACACAATTAGGAGATGACCGTGCCTGAGAACACATCACCGATATCTAAAGACATAATAAAGATGAACAGTGCCAATATGTACTTCACACAACGTTTAATGTGCCTCGCACTGACGGCCCATATACTGTGTAAGTGCTGTTCTTCACTTACAGTATATGCAGGCTGCTCAATAGCCGCTGTTACTTAATCTTATAATAAGGTTTGAATGGCACGGTCACATCAGTGTTTGTTGTTGAAATATTACAAGGAAAACTGTCTTGCCAAAATCAATTATTTGTTTTATTTACTTTCACACATTGCAAATGCCTTGAGATTATGTAACCATTCATTTTAAGAATTTTGAATAATGTAATGTAAATTGGGAACGTTACTTTAAACAAGTAATTGGTTGTAGTTACTAGTTACTTCTCTGCAAAGTTACAGTACAATAAAATTAAGTAATTCATTAGTTACAAGCAAAACTGCAAGTAAAAAAGAGTAAATTGGGATATTGGAGTAAACATACGCCTGTTTTAGCCACATAATCACCATAGCTTTCAGAACCAGCGTTTACTTTCAGTTTATGGCCAACCAAAGATCAGCTACCCATGCTCAATGCAGCAAACAAAGCTACAGAAATGGACTGCAGTGAAACAACTGACCCGACATCTTTGAGCAGTAGACAATGGCCAAACAACCCAGTTACTAACCTCACAATTATATCAGCACATATCTAAGCCAATGCACCGCTTGTCGCTGTTCGTAAACAACTATAGATGAACCGTGAAGTAAATACACATCTATGCACTTACCCCAGCACAGCAGCGGATGTCTTTATACTCCACAAACACACGGCTCCAGCAGCTCCAAACTAGTCATAGAATAAAATACTGTATATCCATAAAATTGTTCCAGTTTTAGAGAGACAGAAACGAATGAACGTGTCTGGCCCGCCCAGCTGATTGGACCCTTGTGCAGTCATTCACTCTGTCAGCCAATCGTCACTGTTGCTCCGGTCAGGCTCTTTCTCCCTTAAACACTGAACTGCCGCTCTTTGGACAGAAATGAGAGCTTGATCTGAGGGACGCAGTTTTTTTGCGAGCCATAATAAAATGATGATCTCTGTTACTTTGTGATGGGATTACTTGTTACTGGACAATCTAACGCATTCACTAATTCATGAACTGATAAAGCATAATGAAATGTACCTTTAAATGTGTACTCTTCTTTACTGACCAGGAAAGTCCAACTTGAATTTTAACATCTATTTTTCAAGGGAGTCCTGGCCCTGGAGGAGAAGACCGGAGCAGACAATGGGAGATCTTTCACTGGATGTTTATGAGACCTATTTGCCGGCTTTCCTCTTTTCCACCGGACGCTTCGCTTGACCAATGACCTGAAGTCCCCTCTAATACTTGATCTGTGAGCTTCAGAGAATTACCACACTCCTCAAAACAGCCGACTCAATAACTACAAGATTATCGGCTCTTCTCATGATGTCAGCAGCGTCTGGCAGAGCAGCAGTGAGAGGGTAATTCATTTAAGGCTGCCATTGGGTCACGGCATTAGCGACATCCTCAAACATTTCAAATATCGAAAGCAGTAGTAAGCGTCTAGTGATGGTTTACAGATTGTGAAAAAAGGCCACTTCTGGACTCTATATGCAATGATACAGGTCGAAGAACTTTAGCTGTAGAAGAAGAAAACACCAAAATAAACAATCAGGATACTCCAAACTGTGAGAATGAAGTCAACTACACATCCACAAAACAATATTAATAACAACATTAACGTCCCCTTTATAATAATAAGTCTCATGTTCATAGTTTACAAAATCAGGTTTCCTCTTTGTTGTTCAAATGCAGAGAAAAAGTTATGCTTCTTTGTGAAAAAAGGGGGGGGAGGGTGTTCCATTTCTTATAAAATGAACAGAAAAACAACAAAACGTGTAGGTATTTTTTCCCCCATGCAAACAACTCAGACTCTTGACTGACAGTTGGAGCAACATCAGTGTGTCATTTGTTTAGAACGATGATGAGCCCTAATAATGTTAATCCCTTCCAGTGGGACAAACATATGAATTCCTGCATGTTTTGCGGATGGAACCACATGGACATAATTAACAGTAGGATTACTCAGCTCAGTGAACAGTATCAAACGACTCACAGGACAATAAAGAGGATGTCCACGTCAGTTTGTTTAAATACTCTACGTCTCAATCGTGCCGCTTTCGTTTCGTGTGTTGCTTCCTCATCAGGCGTCTTGACAGCGTCGTCTTTTCTGATTTCCCAACGAGGGCTCGGCAGTGCACGGCTGACGGAGCGCGCTACGCAGTGAAAACAGTAACCTCGCCGAACTTGTCTGTCAGTCAGAAAAATACACTCTTAGGAGATATTAGGCTTCTATACCTGGCTGCTCATTGACTTGGAGCTGTCAGTCCGGATCCGGCGGCTTCGCTTTTCGTTCCAATTTATCACAGAGCCACTGAGCCATTGGTGACCACAGAGTCAAAGTTCTTTTGCTTTATAGAGAGTGTGATAGTATATATGCATATTTATTTTCACACGGGGTATTTTTTAAAACACCTGTCAGTTTAAAGAGTCTTTGGTAAGAGAATGATGTGTAAAATATAAAGCAGCTCAGTTAACAGAGACGGTCATTCCTGCAGTTAGATCGCTGCTATTTATAATGTACACTGTTGTATACATTAGTATAGGGGAACAATAATGACTGTGAAATTGATAGCTGTCAGAGACAACAGCCAACAGAGTTGTTGCGCGTCTCTGATCTGTGTGTCATTGAACCCTCATTATTTTTCAACTAGTCATTCAAGCTACCTGGTATTCCCTCACGATCTCCCATCAAAGTAATAACCAGACCCAGAACTGCTTAGCCTCCAAGATCAGACGAGATCACGCACTCACAATGGCTGTAAAAGTAGGGAAATAGGGAGGTGTTTTTTGTACCATTGCTGAGCTGCACAATGGCTGAACATTAGCGCTATAGACCTTCAATAATGTTTAGCATGTTAGTTTTTAAGTGGGGGTTTTATGCTTTAACCCCCACCTGAACCGAGGACATTTTCTCCAGTTTGGCATTGCCCAAATCTATATGTTCTTGACAAAAGCGTCAAAATGGAGAAAAAAATGAGGATGAAAATGCAACAAAAACATGACAAAAACGTCGCAAAAAAGCAACAGAAAGGTGACAAAAAAGCAATGAAACTGCGCGGGAAAAAAAGCCACAAAAACATCACAAAAGAGCAATAGAAAATGGCAATAACGCAACAAAAAAGTGACAAAAAGCGATGAAAATGTGATGAAAATGCAACACAAAAGCAATATAAAGAAATGTCAAAAGGGACTACAGCACGGCAACAACACGAGGAAAAAGATCCATTTAGATGAGTTTTGTAGGTCTTAGCTTTCAAATGAGGCATTGCACTGGCCTAGAGGCTGTAACCTTTTAGATTTGGAGGTTAAGAGGTTAATACACCCAAATACTGACGAGGTACAATATTTGTCAATTGTCTTTTTGGAGATTTCTTACAAAAATGTTACCTTTTTCATAGCGTTGTATTGTTCCCTGCCCTCCCCCATTATGACATCATCACATGCTAGAATGTGAATGCAACCTATAGCCCCTGTTGTTTGGTTGTGTTCATTTGATATCACATCCACCGGGAGGTGCCCTTCAAACTGAAGGCCAAGACACTTCCCAATGGAATCTAAGGTGATGTCTAAAATTGATCAATGTAGGTTGCACCTCGCTAAAGGCACACAGTTGATGTCAAAGACATCATAAAGGCACCACATGAATTACTACTCTAGTGTTTCTATTCAAGACTGAACTACAACTCATCATCATCAAGTCTTATTCAGTGGGGTTTTCTCTTCATTTCACCACTGGAATGCGTTCATAAATACTTCACTACATAGCAGCTGAACTAATATGCGATGGCCTTTCACAAGAGTGCAGAAGAGAGGGCTCTTGAATGTGAAAGGTCTGTGTGGTCTGATCAATAAATAGGCTCTTACGGACTAATATTACCTAACCCTGAAAAGTGAGTGATATAGCTATCTCTGCAAAAGCAAAGCACCATCGATTGTGAGGCCAATATC
Organism: Neogobius melanostomus; assembly: GCA_007210695.1. Lineage (NCBI taxonomy): Eukaryota > Metazoa > Chordata > Actinopteri > Gobiiformes > Gobiidae > Neogobius > Neogobius melanostomus. Next base: position 755,189 of record VHKM01000131.1, on the reverse strand, counting down.
AAAGAGCAAATATCCAGGCTTCTCCGTGATGGACTGGGCTGGTTGTACTGAGTGTTTAAAGGGAGAGAAAAATCCATCACGCCCAGTGGCGGATGGTGTGTTTTGTTGGTGTGCACTAACGCATCCTCGCTTAAGTATTATGTTTTTCCAGCACTTAATAAATATAATCATGACCATCTATTTTTGAAAGAGTAAATGAGAGAGTCCATGTTGTCCAAGGCAAAGTTCTGCCTGGTCAGAGCTTCACACATCCTTAGGAGGGTTTTATATACAGTAGCCTATCTATGTCTGGTTAAAGATAGTGATAGAGAATGGTGATAAGAGCCAACAAAATAGTTCTTTAACATGAATTGCAAAAACAAGAATTGTAGTTTTAATTTAATGAGAATTGCATTTTCTCTTGAACTAATTTACACTTGTCCTATGGACAGGTGTTACAAATTAGCAGTTTTGCTATAACACTAAAAACAATGTATCTGGTTTGTCCAATGCAGTTGTTATGTCCATATCAAATAAACTAATAATAATAATTAATGGTCCAAGACTTAACAGCAAATGTGACTGTCATTATTTATTTCCAATTAAAACTGTGATCACTATGCTGTAAGCTTATTAAAGCATCCTTTATTTTAAGCACATTATTGAACAGTTCAAATCCCATTACCTTAATAAAAATAACAATAAACATTGACCTTTATTTCGACTTGCAGGTCCGTTCCAAAGAAACTTGTAATGACAGCTGTCATATCACATTCCATTTGAGATACTATGCTTTGTGCAGACATTGTTCATTATTCTATAGAAACGTGGCTGCCCTTGTGCTTTGACCTTCAATTCATAAGGCCTGATCTTCCGCCTGGCACAACAGCAGCTCAAGATGAAGATGGAATCTTGCATACAAACAACGGAGCGCCGCGTCGCTTAGAGGAAAAAAGTCTTTTTGGCTGAGTGATGTGCTTAAAGCTGGAGTTCCCGGACTTTGTTGTTGTAGAGTACAATTATTTTTGCCACGTCAGATTATGTTGTAAACACAGCAATTAAAACAGACCTTCTTGCATTGTCTTAAACTAAATATTTATTGAGAGATGGAAGATAGAAGTAGAATCTAAAATAGTCCAATCTATTTTGGGGGTGGTCCCTGCCTCACTTTGCCACCACTCAAAGCTGTACGGGTGTGAAACTTGCATATAATTAATTTGCTTGAACAATTCTGATGTGTAGGAAGGATTGTGAGAGCTAGAAACAAGTTTGCGCCAAACTAACAATGTTATTGTTTGAACAGGGGGAAAAATCAGGTACCCCAGATTTAAAGCACCGTTGACTACAACGAGCGCTTGCAGCTTCCTCCTCGCTCTCCTCTTCTTTACATTAACGTCGCGTGCTGCCTCATGCATTTTATTAAGCTTCTGCAGGACAAACTATTTCTCCCCATTTCGGTGACTTAAACATTGTCTCACCACTGCTGTGCGTAATATCACCACGGGAGTCTGTCCAGCCCACTTACTGCACCAGGTATGAAGCTGAAGGTTTCACATAGCGCTCCCTGTCTGCGCAAAAGTCTAGTCTAGTCTGCGTTTAGAAACGCAAGATCGAGCCCAGTGTTCTTTCAAAAAAAATAACAAAACAAACAAAAAACAAACATTTCACATGTAATAAGAGTTATGTTCATATAGTTTTGTTTTGGTTCTCCAAACAATTATCCAATCAGAAACCGGAAAGAGCCCTGCACATATTTTTAAAGGACATCATTAATGTTTGATAGATAATAATAATAATAATAATAATAATAATAATAATAATAATAATAATAATAATAATGCATCAGTTTTATATATCGCTTTTCTGGACACTCAAAGATGCTTTACATTGCATTATTCATTCACTCCATACTTGGTGGTAGTAAGCTACTATTGTAGCCAGAGCTGCCCTGGAGTAGACTGAAGGAAGCGAGGCAACCAGTCTGCGCCATCGGCCCCTCCGACCACCACCAACCACTCACTCACTGCATTCGCTAGGCTTCCTGATGTTCCCAAACGGTCTCCCATCCAAGTACCGACCAGGCCTTCCCTGCTTAGCTTCCAAGGTCTGACAGGATTGGGCAGAGCAAAGGCGGTATGGCCACCTTCAAATATTACAGCCAGACATGAGAAATGGATTATTATACAAATAATCCAAAAGTCATGTTGACCTACATACCAGATATTTTTGTCTTTTAGACATTTTTTGTAACATTGTCCTTAAATGCAGTGTTGCTCACCCGTCCCACTGAAACACAGGCAGGTAAAGTGTCTGAGAGCCTGGCAGAGATGACAGCAGTGCCCAGTCACCTGTGAATGCAATAGTCCATTTACACATAGAGAGGCAGATTCCCTGACAGCCCGGCCCTGGCGTCGAGATGCATGCAAGCATCTCTCAAGGGCTACGTGATGTGTTGTTTTCCTTTGGTGTCTAAGGACTGACAATGACAGCTGCAGATTTGCGCTTTCAGTATGGCTAACCTTTCACATGCTATAATGCGTGACGTCTTGTTTGACAAGTTGTTTCTATTGATAGCTACAAGACAACAAAAGCCCATGTCAGAATATTGACGCAACCTTGAGGTCTCAACCTCAGATGAGTTTTTGTTTGTTATTACAGTTAAAAGCATTCAAGGAACAAAATATTTATTTAAAGGTCCTTTTATGCATTATTCCGGTGTTTTAAAATACTTCTGGATGTCTGAACTTTGATACTTCATACATATAATCCTTTCAGTGTACACAAAATTCCACTGTTGCCAGCAGCGCACAAATGGACTAGAGTGAAACAGGTCAAACGAGATTAAAACTAATACCAGTAAATAGAATGACAGGCTTGTGGTGAAGGCCATTTGAGAGCTGACATTACGAGGTGGAGGCTGTTCATAACAAAGAGGAGCACTCTCAAACATGCATGAATGAAACAAAACACAACAACCATTTTGGACATTACCCATTTTCAAGTTGTGAAAGTAGTTGAGCATAAACTATTACCTGCTACCTCAATTCGTTTCCGGCTTTCGCAATCCCGATTCCTCACATAGATGAATCACATGCGCCCTTCAGGTATGTGTACGGCTTTGTCAGAAGGTGAAGTGAATTAGGGCCGACCGTCATAGAAATATGTTGAGGCTCTTTGATTGAGACTCTTACTTGAAAATTATGGAGAAATAAATTGTTCATCCCTCCTTTAAAAGAGGATTTATCATAAAATGGACGCTTGTATAGTTGCAGTGAGTCTATGTTCGTTTGCATGCCGTTTGGATATCTGAACCGGAGGACATCACTAACGGCACTCTCGGTTTTATGTGGAGTTAAATCAGCTGCTAATGTGTCATATCACTGCCAAATGAGCACAAGCCAAAGCAAAGATCTGCCCACTGTCCAATATACTGGAGGAGGTCGAGACGTTTCCATGATAATTCAGGTTTACGGCTTGCTTATGGAGAACCCGGGGATTCTTCGAAGCTCGGGAACAATAGAAGATCACTTTGTAACCACTGAGAAATGGTATCACATAATATCAGAAAAATAAATTCAATGCCTACTAATTTTAGTGCTGTGTGAGGGTACAGAGGATACAGAATAGAATAAACTAGCAAGCATACGTAACAATTGCTGGAAAGTACGCCAAAGTACACATTTGAAGTATTTTTCCACCACTGAGCGTACCTTACCCATCCATGTGTGACTCAGCCAGGCCTTTTACCACATCCTGTCATCCTTCTGTAACCACTGACTTGGAACATTCCTCCGAACAGTGCATAAAAGCCCAATGTAAGGAGACAGTATGACAAAATGACAGATTACAAAATGTCACAAAGACGGCACTCGCTTTTTGAAATCCTCTCAAAGGTCACGACCCCCAGCCACTACTTTTGATTCGCTGTATCGATCTTGTCGCTAAAGCTCCATATGTGCTTTTGATGGCATTCTCAGCCGCCGCAGAAAAGGCCCTGCTGTACTGCGGCCTATTTCCTCCCAAGGATAAAACCGACCCAATTTCACCGTGTAATAATACCTCAATTACCACACAATGGAGGCTAAGACGTCAGAGGTACCCCGTCATTATGGGGAGAAATGACACCTGAGAATCTCATCCTTCGATCTGCTATTTATTGCACTCTCAAGATGGTGATTGTTTTCCCAGAATGCACTGTACCTTTCTATCCTCAAAGCCAGAATGTTGGCTTTGTTTTGTTTTTTTTGGGGGGGAGGGTTGAATCTTTATCTGCTTTATACTGCTTTATTTAGCATTTTATTATTTTACATTTAAAGCAGTACTAAGTAACGTGTTTACCTTAATAAATCCTTTCCGTAGTCCCTGTGGGGGTAATACAAGTGTTAATGGGATGATTGGGGGGTCTTTCATCTCACCCTGGTGTCTCTGGCCAGAAAACCATGCTTGCAACTTGACTGCCACCGGGGCGGAGCAACCAATACACACTAATAGAATCACGGCGAAGAAGCTAACAGGCTAACAGGCAAAGCTAACTGCGGGATAGCGCCACTTTAAACAGTATTTACAGCCAAGTTTGAGTGAAAAAAATATTCCCATTGTATAACTGGATGTACAACACCCCTCTCTCCCTTCACCTTTTCTGTCAGCGTAGTATTTACTCTCCAAGACATTTAATAAGTTAAAAATCGTAACTTGCTAAGACACCTGCAGTTGCGCTTATGGCCTCTAGGGGCAAGTTACTTAGTACTGCTTTAACTCATCCCCATGGAGAATCAGTTACCAATGCACTTGAGAAAGTTGAGAATAAGTTTGTACCGCAAATAAACATCAAATTAACTCGCTTTCTCGCTCACAGTGTGAAAATAGTGAAAAATAAAAGCTGCAGGGCCTTTCGATACTTGTAACTTAAGATGGTTGAGATGCTAATTTGTAATCATGTAACGGTTTTTTTCTTTTTTTTCTCTGTATTTTTAATTTTGTTGCTTGCGGCTTTGAAAGAACCTAAAAACTTTAAGGGCCCGATCTTGTGTTTTAAGCGCTGGCTTTAGACTAGACTTTTGGTGCGCTCTGTGAAATCTTCAGCTCTAGACTAAATAAAAGCCAAAAGTGGGTTCAACGAGAGCTGGAGAGAAACCCATGGCCAATGGTGAAGTTATGTACAAAAGTGGTTCCTTTCTCCTACAGACCAATGTTTTCCGTGGGGCAGGGGTGTCGGTGGGTGAGGGGGCGTTCTCTTTCTCTCGGGACACGGCCAGTGTTTAACTCACAGTGGCATGGCGTGTGTTGTTTGTCCTGTAAATGATGCAGCCTAAATGTACATGAGGCCGTGTGTGATGTATTAAGCGTTACAACTCAGTGCTTGTTGCAGTCACACCTCAGTCGATCCCATCTTTCTAAGCCACGTTCCCGCGCCCTGGCCACGCAAGCACCGGCACACCAGGTGTTTGAATGCAAGATGTCGCTCTCTTCTACGCTAACGCTGTTGGTGCGCCAGGCGGAAGGTCAGGCCCCATAACTCCAATAAATTATGACTTTGCTTACCTCAAGCATTGATGTTCTTTTTGTCCCTTTTCTTTATATATTTGAGGAATAAATGAGCTAAGTGAAATAGGCTACTCATAAACAGTCAATACCCTGCAATTCTCCTGTACATTAAGCAAATTATTGTCCATTAATATTATGCCATTAAAAGTAAACTACTGAGGTGTCACTTTGTTGGAAGGGGAAATGAAATGGGGATGTAATTCTGCGCTGCACTCTCCGCCCATGAAGAATGACTTTTTCAGACGTCACTTAACAAGGCTGTACACTGTTGGCACGAGAAAGCCACAACTCCCCTCTCCTGCTGTGAGTGATGGCATTGCACCGGCCCTTGTAGGCTGTCAGGTAACTCACATTACAGAAAGGAATGAGCTAGCTGCAGACTGTGCAGGAGATGTGTAAAGGATACAGTCCACCAAGTTTTAATTAATGCTGCAACATGAAATAATGATGAGCTATATACACCAACGTGAGGAGGTTCGATGTAGTGATTTGATAGATGCATAATATAATAACATTGAAGTATTTTGCAGAGATTAACAAAACTGGCATGAGTGTGATGGTGGGTTAAGTCAGTGGATCCCAATCTTTTTTTTTTTTTTTTTTTTTGTCCCACGTATCCCCTGAGGCATTCATTGTGTTATGTTCAAAATGTAGCTCTAACTGTTATGGGATTTACTTGTTTCCCCACTCTAGATTTTTGTCCTGGTAGGCTGTAGCACCCTCAAAATCTGGTCTTTATGTTTTTTTTGTGTGTGTGTTTTTTTAAGTCTGATGTTATGGCCTTAAAATGCCCTGGCCCTTATTATAAAGTTGCAAACCTAATTACCTGCAGCGACCAAAGTTGCAGAAAGTGCTGCGGTACGAGCAAACGCAGCATTGTAAAGACAGGGCGTTAAGAAAGGTCAAGGTGCTGTGAGCTAAAACACAATTTCTTTTGTATGAGATAATGTGGAGCTTCGTATCTAAAGAGCTGTATTGTGTGCGTTATTGAGCATTTCATATAATAAATGTTCCCTCACCAAACTAGTAAAGGTATTTGTTTATCTTATTGAGTGCCCCATTGGTTCCCGACTTGGGCGCAGGAGCTATTCTGCCATGGGGTCTCCATAATTTTCATTACAAATGTTATAAAGTAGTTTCGCTAACTCAGCTCTTGCAAAAAAAAAAACTGTGCTCTCCAATCCACAAAGATGCAGTGAAGCACCAAAACAACCCCACAATACCGCCATTCACAAGAACAATGAAATAAACGAATGCATACCTTAGTTTATGGAGAGAGGAGCCTCTGCGTCTGAGCGTGCGACGCCATGGTAACTAAGATGTTGCTTACAAAACCACACAAACACAGGATAACCCGTGAAATACATAAAAATAAATATCATTAGTCACTGACGATGTTTCTGGGATGAGACTGCAATAAAGATTACGGCTTGAGAACTTTTGCCTACAAGGGAGAACTCCTGTACATGTCAAGCTATAAAGCAAAATTCAATCAAGAGAAATACATAGTAAATTGATATAAATGCTGCTGTGGAAATGCAGAGAAGTGAAACTATTAGATATGGATTTACATTACAATCAAACTACACTACAATTTTGCACCACCAAATGCTCATCTTTAAGCCCTGTGTTCTATTCCTACACACAAACATGTCTGCCGTCTCTATCTCGTTCATTGCCGGTGACAGTACTATCAGAGGGATAATTCGGAGAGGGTCTGCGCACATGGTCCACCTGCTCCCTGGCCTTGCCGCCGCAGCAGCCTGGTGTGGTACAGCTCCACAGAGGGCCAGTGCTGATAAATCTTCCACATTTCCGCTCTGATGCGAGATAGAGGCGGAGAGGAAGGCACTTCATCACGGCAATAGGCTCTCCCCGATCCGCCTTCAGCGCTCCGCACCTTAATACACAACAGGAAATGGCACTAATAATGTTCGCAGGCATGTTTGGTTGGGGGGGGAAATGGTTTCATAGATCAGTTCCATTGGAGACAAGGGGAAGGGGCCTGCTGTAGTGTGTCAAATGAACTCTTTAAGAATGCAGTACTTCATATAGGTTGAATGAAAAGATGCGCCAAACAAAAGTGCCAATGCTTGGGTGTGTCCAAACAGAGAAGAGAGTGTCTTTTAATCACCGCGGTTCAAGAGCGTGTCCGGAGTTACACCCTCCATCCATCCAGTGCGGAGCGCATTGTGAAAGTGGGAAGGGGAATCGTATTTGCATAGTGCTCCTCACAGGACACAAGTCATCCAAAACACTTCACGCAAGGTAAGGGGACTTTTTAAAAAATTCACTCCATACTCGATGGTGGCAAGTCACGTATGCCACTCACAGGCAACCCGGTATTCCCTTACGGTCCCCCCATCCAGGTACCCTGCTTAGCTTCCGACATCTGACGAGATCAGGGATGCACAAAGGTGTAAACAACGACAATTAAGATCCAAACTTCATCATCATCCTCCGAGGACACTTGAGAAGTATGTGGAAGTAAGGAAACTGGATTTGAACCTTCAGTTTAGGGTTGCCCCATACATCTTATTATGGTACATATTATTCGTTTTCATGTTTCCCCATATCATAACATTAGACAACAAAGATGCAGAATGTAGTGCACGAGAATGAGGCAAACTCCATGTGGGGAAGTCTTTGTCAGGAGTTTTGTTTCTCATTACCCACAGGGCTTCTTGAGATCTTTTTTTTTGTTTTTTTTACCCCCCTGCCACACGTCCCCGGGTTATACCAGTGTTATCTCTTTATTGCCTGCCCTCCCCTCCCGCCCAAAAGACACTGCTGGCATTGATTAAGGTGCGCTAAGAACCTGCTTATGTGTTTAAATTATCTGCGCCTAATGCTGGGGGCAAGCGTTCGCAGCGGCGCCTTGGGACCGCATTATTCCAGTGATGGAAATTCTTTGAGGATCACAGCTCGGCATCCTATTTGGCTGCGTCGCCGCGAGACATGCCACGAGGCTCCTGGGCCATTATAAATACATTGATTAATTCTTAAGCTGTGATAGATGGTTTAAAGTTAAGGGAGATGAGGAGTAGCGAAAGAATGCGCGCAGCCATCACTCACTCGGCACCGGTGGATTTTATGCTCCAATTATAGCCGCTGCATCTGAATAAGGTCTAAACAACAAACCAGCAGAGATCCATGGTTCATATTTAACGTGATTGAACCAAATCCCTGTGGGTTCGGTAATGCATTCCAGAAGAGTAGACCTGTCTGTGTCCTGTGTTGCAAATCACCATTATTTCTATCTTAAAGACGGAAAGTATGCATCATTATAGCTGCTTAAAACACCTATGACTTGTGTTACACTCAATGATATTACAACTCTCATCTCAGAAACAAGGCCTCCATTTTCATTTCTAGAGATTTCTAGTTCTTATGTTTCTTACTACCTACCGAGCTCCCGAACTCACCTTCACTTGGCTCCAGTACTTTTCCACTACAGAAAAGGAGCATGGAGTCCACGCGCCATGACCAAAAGCACAGAAAAAAATTACAATGGCGGGCGTTTTAGGCCATGCTCTGGTGTTTTTAATGCCTGTCTGTGGGCTGCACACACCATGAATAATACCGCTTTATGACGGAGTAAAATTATCCAAAGAAAAAGACAGAAGGAAAAGCTGCTAAAACACCAAATACACACAGCCCAATCTGAATGATGGGCAATAGCCATAACAGAAAAATAAACCAGGATAGGAGTTGATTTAAAGTAGTATCATCAGTAAAACAGATCCGTGCGTATCTTCTGTCCTTTGCTCAGCGGTGAAAAGTGGGCGCCTGTCTGCTGTAGCGTCTCCGAGTCCACACAAGTCTGATAAAACACTGCCCAGAACAAGCTGCTCGGTTTATTTCGCTCCGTGACATGAGCTTCGGCTCCCGGTTCAGCAACATGATTCCTGAAAGTCAGCGTGGAAAAGAAAGCGCCTCACGAACGCGCACCGCATCATAAGAGAAAAGAAGCAATCTAAATGCTACTTGCTACACACACGCAGTTTATCTGTCAGAATGAAGGCAAATAAGGTCCAGTAGCAGAGAAATGAGACTTGAGTTGAGTGGGAGGCAGCCGGGGGACGGGGCAGCAGGTCCCGCTTCAGTAGAAGTCGGACCTGGGGCTGAGGAGGCAGCCGGGGGGACCGACACTGCAGCCCCTGCTAGATGTCACGAATTGTCACCGTGGCGCACTGATTTCGCTGAGTTTGCTTAATTTCGCATTAGTTTTGCTGTTGACTTGGGATCAGTCTGTGGTCTACCAGTAGACCGCGATCGACTGGTTGGGCACCCGTGTTGTAGATGATGGGAGCATGGACCTCTTGGGGTTCAAAAATTAAAGCGCAATTCGGCACCTCCTCCAGCAGATGGCGCCCCGCCTGGGTCTCCCAGTCATACAGGAGTTATATCTAACTTGCATAATTTCAGATGGTTACGTGGCATAACTCTGGCAGATCCGTCCATCTTACTTTTGACAAATGGCAGTACTAGAAAGTTCCAACTATGAGGTGTGAGTTCCCTCCAAGTACTACAGTATGAAATACCTGACCTTCCACATACAGACACTCCTACAATGAATCAAGACTTTAATAGTTGGGTTTGGAGAAATAACACCTTTGCTTTAAAGTTATGAATTTACTAAGATTTGTTTGGCCATGGCTTCAAGTTGATCTATTAGGCTTATAGAATAAGTAGATTCCTTGCTATTTGTTCACATCTACCAACAATACAATCTTTCTATTGAAAAGAATGTGCTCAACCGTCAGCACAAAGTTTGTGAGTATAATTTGTCTGTAAAGAAAGGCTGTAGAAATCCCTTGTGCCTACCAATACAATCCCTCAAAAGGAAATCCTTCAGACTCCTGACAAAACAAAGTATTGCTTCGCTGCCATCCTTTAATATCACGCCCTTTCACTCATGTAATGCATTCATGAAATCCCTCAAAACCATTGCAATATAAAGCCCCCATACTCCTCCTCTTTTATTACCTGCCATTTTTAATTGTGGCCCGCATTCGTTTTACACAGCCTCTCTGACGCACTGTGTAAATATAGGCTGAATGTTTGATTTAGCCCAGAATTATTTACAGACCTAATTCCATTAAACACGCGTCACTCAAACGAGCTTTGGAATATTAAACAATCACTGTCACACGTCTGCACGGCTCCCAGCTCAGAGCCAGGAATATCCGACTTGTGTTTGAGCACTGCAAAGCAAAACAGCGCAAGCAGCACAATATCCAAAGCTTCTGTTAATTAATTAATTTACATTTTGCCTGACATTTAACTAATCTGTTCTTGGAGGGGGGGGGAAGCCAAGCTGGCAGTTATTAAAAATTCTTGCCAGGAGTGATATAATGGAGGGAATTTGGTTACAGCGGCACAGAGCCTCAGTCAGGTTTTTGTGGTAATTATCTCACGGAATTGCACCGCTCTGAAACACCTGAGCACCCTGATTCAAGGCGTCTTTGAAAAGAGAATGGACACTGAGAAAGTTGGGCAGAAGTTTATATGGAGTTGCAGTGATTTGATGAATTACTAGTGTGAACTGTGAAATTCTGGTTGTCAAGTTTATTGCATCGGTCTGGAGGTGTCTTCTCTTTCTTCAAGAATAAAAAGGGGGACATTGACACTTTCATGTAAACACCAATCTATTCACAATACATGATGGGCAGTGGTAACATGAGTATTGCTAGTGGTCATGCACTGACAGCGCAACAATCCTGTGTTCTGACACTTTCCTCAGGATTCTTTTCTCTTTTTGGTTTTAAAAAGCCCCACGTCTAACCACATTTTTCAAAAGCTTTTAGAAAAATATGGTTTCAGTAAAACCATGGTTCACTGCACCAGTGGTTCTTGAACTTTTTACACCATGTATTATTTACCATTTGACTACCGCATTAAATATTTGGCCTTCCAAGTTCCACCAGACCTTGATCAAGATAAAAGATAAAGTCTAAAAAGGGTCTCAAATCGATCTAACGAATAGGACTATATCATAGTCTAACAAGCTGTAAACCATGCCTGGACCAGATTAAAAAAAACATACTTACATTTATCACTAGAATTGATTGAAATGATCTCTTAAGTCAATAAAGTCTAAACTTGCAGATGACCATGTACTCCTCAACAAGCCCAAGTACCACCAGTTTGAGAACCACGGCCATAGGGTGACGTTTTACTTTAGGTTAGGGCCATGTAAATGGTAAATGGACTTTTATACCTTCATTAGGCCCAAAGCGCATTACAGGAAAAGAACCAGTTGACACTCTCATTCATACACCAATGTATGCAGACTCTCAAGCCAAGGTGGGTGAAGTGTCTTGCCCATGGACACAACGACAGTGGGCACCTTGGGGAGCTTCCAATCACGAGAGTCGCAGTTTATTATTCAATTTTGAAGCCTTGGTATTGGTTAGGGCCTTTGGCAGTGCTTTGTTCCACCTATACTATGGGGGAAAAGAATCATGGAAAGACTTTTGGGGATCCAACACATTTGTGAGTGTTTGATGGTGTGTAATGTGTGCGCTCCAGTGTTTTGGCCTGGTTCATCACTCCAAAATGTTCTTACACCTATAAAGTAAGCACTATTCAGGAATTAAAAGATCATTGAAAAATAAAATAACTCTTCAAAATGTGATTACACAGTGTGGTGGGGAAAAGGGTTCTTACTAAATTGAAGTTAAAGTTATGACATGTAGTTACAGGGTTTGGTCGCAGGGTTCGACGTTTGTGAACCTATTTTCTTTCAAGACTTTATTGACACTTGGCACCCAGTTTTTCCCCTTAAGGTTGTGGACATAAAGCTGGACGTATTATTTAAACCCCTGTACTGTATAATTAACATTGATTAAAGGGTACCATAAACCCATAATTGGATTAGAAAAAGCCTCCAGTAAATGAAGCCAAATCTTTTATTATTATTATTATTTTTCCACACACATCTTATAGACAACTGAGCAGCAATCATATTCCACTTTGGGGACGTTTTTTGCACATACACGCCAAGAAGGAGTCAAACGTACACAAAACAAGTCAGGAGCAGCTTTGAAGAATGCAACAGTGCAGCACTACCGTAAGCCAAACATCCAGATCTCGTAGGGACGCGGAGAGATGGTTCTACCCACAGGGCGCACTTGATCCTTCCCATCAAACGGCAGCGGGCTCATTGAAGACAGGGAAAGTCAAATGGTTTCTCATCTCTCCGCTCGGAGGACTACATAAAGGTGAGATGTAAAGGCACATTTCAATGAGCACGGAACATCAGGGGATTATTGTCTATATGCACTCAAACTCATGCCAAGTTTACTTAAGATATGCGCGGTAGTGCTTGAGAGTTTGTTACTACTTTAAAATGCAGGAACTTGCCAAAAATTAGTTGGCAAAGAAAATCTTTCTTTCTTTTTAACAGTGTGGAGATTATGGTGCTCTGGTCTCACAGTGAGAATTTTGGAAACAATGTGGTACTTCATTTTGGCATCTTGAGTCTGTTTTATTTTTTCTGCATCCTTAATTTGACCGGGCAACCTGTTAGGAGCTAGAATTTGAATAGGGTACCTCTTTCTTCAGGCACTGAAAGTTACACTCATATATTAAGCTGACTTTTTTGTGGATTTCCATGATGGCACAATTATTCCAAGATGACAATGCCAGGATTCATCCGGCTCACATTGTGAAAGAGTGGTTCAGGGAGTGTGAGACATCATTTTCACACATGCATCGGTCACCACATAGTTCAGACCTTAACTGTATTGAGAATCTTCGGGATGTGCTAGAGGAGGATTTGCACAGCGGTCACACTGTCCCATCTTTGATACAAGATGTTGGTGAAAAATGTCTGCAACATGGGATCTTTTGACATGGCAGAAGCTTAGTGAAACAGTGCCACAGCGAATGTGTGCTGTAATCAAAGCTAAAGGCTGTTTTCTCGTGGTGACTTTTTTTATTTTTTTTTTTGGTTAAGCAGTGTAGATTGCTGGTTAAACTGTGTCCCCAACCTCTTGTTTTCTTCTTCTCAATTTTATGCCTCACCCTTTACCATCTTATCATGCCCCCATTAATTGGATTTTGCCACTGTTTAATGACTAGCAACCATAAAGGCGTTTATAATTTGATGCGTAAGAATCCATCAGTGCCCGGCAGTGTTATTGCCAAGGACATGTCTTGTATGCGCAAGGCGGCCTGGGACGACAATGTGGGCGAGTCCTTGAAAATCATTCTTAATAAGCTATAAAAGAAATGAATACGTATGACCCCGCCTCCTCCGACGTTTGTCCCTGCCACTATTAACGCGATCCACCATCTTTCCCTCTTTACAAAGTGTAGTGGACTATTGTTGAGAGCGGTGCCGGCGCGCTATTGCGTTACCAAAGGCAGCAGAAAGGTTAGAGTGAGAGGCGTCTGCGCGAAGGGGAGAGATAGAGAGAGAGAGAGAGAGAGAGGGAGAAGGGGATCGTGGGACAGAACATCATTGGTATGCACGCCGGCTCATGCACCAGTCAGCAGGCCTCAGCAACAAAATACACATTTGTCTACATTTAGGTTCAAATAGGCCTCATTTGCATCCACATTAAAGAATAAAGACGCTGAAGGGCACGAGTATGTTTGCTGCCCAAATAAATGACATTAGCATATGAGGACAGGGAGAAAGCACCTGAGAGTGTTGCCTTGTTTTATAGCTTTCTTTGTAACTGAGCTTTGGGAAAGGGCAGGGCCTGCAGTGATCCTGGCAAGGTCATGTCTTAAAAAAATCCTACATTATGCTTTACGCGGGCTATGTTTGTTTCTTGTCCATGGATTTTCCTTTATAGTAGGGGTTTTCAAAGTGGTCAACATGCCTGAGAAGGGAGGAGAAACTCAAACAGCCCAATCCAGTTGATGCCTTTGAAAACCTCCTCTATGATTTATTCAGGCTTAGTAATGTTCATTGTGTCTACTTTTAAAGGAGCTGTATCATGCTATTTTAGCCATTCCAAAGTAAAGTATAGGCATTTATATGATATATTGTACCTCTATCACTATGGAGTACTCATTTTTGAGAGAAATATAAGTATTTTTGGGGGGTATTTTCCCTACCTGGAAGACAAGACGCTTCGATTCAGTTAACTCCGCCCCTCTCTCCGCTCATTCCACATTTGCAGTATTATAAATATAAACATTGCTGCAAAAAGTGAAGTTACTTCACATAATGCAGTTATAAGGAGTTGACATGTGCAACACAGTTTCATAAATGGCTTAACACACACGCTAACACACATGCTAACACGCGTTTTGATTGACTCACCGCTCAGTCTCGACTCCCCATCGGGTTATGGGATCCCGTTGGTTATAAAAGTTAATCCACTTTGATTCTGGCCAAGGTTCACCAAGCATCCATCAGGTTGGTTGATATAGTAGCTGAATCCCAGAAAGAAATTCCAACTTCTGGCGAGTGCACTCTTCTTTAGGAAGGTTGAATAGTCCTGTTCCTCTCGTAGCTACACACGCATCCGTGACATTATCGTTGGGTAAGAAAAAGAACAAGCTGTTTTATAAATTAAAACCAGGCCGTAAGGCATTACATTACAGACGTCGAGCACTTCCGTTCCTTTGTGACGACACAACTGAACAGCTCAGTCACAGGAGAGGGCGGAGCAGCTGCTCAGAGAGCAGGATTCAGGAGGATTACTTAGAACTGCGTGAATGGAGCCAAAAACCGCTCTGGGGGTGTTTTTGATAAGGACATAGCATAACAACATGGTTAAAAGCTCCAAAAAGTCGATTTTGCATGATATAGCTCCTTTAAGGTTCATTTAGTCAGTTTAGGCCAGTCTGATGGACCTGTCGGTGATACTTCTGCGGCTGAAACATGTAAAGGTAAAATAATTCAGCATCTCAAATCCTAGTGATTTATTCAGGCTATACGTATATCTGAAAGAGGTAAAAGAAATTTAAGCCGTGTAGCATTTAATACGCCTGAGCTCATCCGCAGGCACAACAGGGAGTGCAGCTTTTTAAAGACAAAGAAGAAATAACCTGTAGTGGACAATATATAAAAGAGCTCTATATTTAGTTAAAAGTTACAATGAGTCCTTCCACAATCCTACATATGTATTCATCATTGTGCCTGGATGGTCAGGCACAGGTACACGCAGAACAACATGGACTCCGATAAGCTGCCATGGTTTGTTTTTGCCCCAAGGCTCCCCAGAGACATATTTGTCCCATGAAGCACCTGTAAGCTGCAAATGCTACATATTACCATATTAATCAACTATGCCAACAAACAAAAGCCCTTTCCTTATCCATTTCCCCATAGTGTCAGGTATTACACATACCACAGTAGCCGTAAGCACTTAAAACCTCCTCTTTAATATGAGGGGGGGGGGGGGGAGCTTACCAAAGTGTTATTTTGGTCTCGCTGAAAGAATGTCGGCGCGCAGCAAATCAATGACCACACAGCCAAACAAACAAGATCGCAAGGCAAATATTTGAGCATGCAAGAAAGACTGCACGTAGGTCTGCAGCTTGGAGCGAAAATCCCGAAAACCCAGGAATAATTAGCTTAGTGTGCTGTTTGCCTTTTGATTTATAAGTCCAAAAGTACCACCTGTCACAGTGTGGAATGAAATGCTTTGAAGCTGCACTTTGAGATTGCATAAAAGAGACTGCAATTTCAGTCCATTTCTACTATAGAGTTTGGAATCACTGAGTACTAGTGGTATTCAAGGCATAATTATGTGTTAATCCACTTTGGAATTTAAAATCTGGAGGCATCAAATGTGTAATACTCATGCAAATTAAGATGGCATTATAGCTGAGGAGTTTACAGTATTTGGAGGATTGGCGGTTTAGTCCCAGCTCTGACCTGTGCATATCAATAGGTGATTGAGCAAGACTCTCTTCACCCACCTTGCAGATGTATGAATGTGTTTCGGAAGTGATCAGAAAGTCTGTTGGTGAACACTGGCAGCCATGTTTCTGCCAGTCCACCATGGGATGCATGAGTAATGCAATGTAAAGACTTTAGGTGAGGTGACCAGACATTCCAACAACTTTGCGACCCTCCCAACATCCTGGCTTTTGTCCCAAATTCTGAATCCGGCCTCAAATGTCCATAAAAATTATACTGTCTCGGGACCAGTACGGATTGTGTGATTAAAGGCCAACACACTTTGAGTGCCTCTGTTTAGGAGAGCACTAGAGCAAACCCAAAAGCACGGCAATCACTTGACCCAGCACCCCATTAAACCCGTTCTATTTGGGATAGCACAGGTCCTCGCACTTCTGCAGGGGACTTCTGCATGTAGGGGATACATGTGGTTTTCTTGTCAAAGCTGCAGTAGAGGCAGAGACAGAACTCCAAATGCGGTCACAGCTGAAACCTCTGTCCCTCACTTAAAGCCTGCAATGAATCAGCCGCTCGCTCTTTGCTCACACAATCCTACACTACATTGTATTGGTGATCAGCATATGAAGCGTTTATGGCTGTGACCCATGTAATCCATGATAACTACCACCATCACCCTACGTACCCCGTCTCCAATTACCCTAATTGGTTATCTGGAAGTCTAAGGCATTAAGTGACTTCACCAGTGCGATTTTGATTGCACAATATGATGTGAAGCGGAAGATGAAATAATAGGGACTCACGGCTGGCTGAAAAATTGTCCTCTTACTCACATTTGGGTCCCGGCCCAGCAGTTGAGAATCAGTGATTTAATATTTAAATTGTCTAATTTACAATAAAGACTATGTACCTTTAATATTGTACAGTTCAATAGAGGTTCAGACAATGCCTCCTCATGCTCTGAATTGGCTCTTGATTTCCACATTATTCAAGTGATTAAGTGATTGGTCTCCTGTCAGCTATGGTAAATGGTAAATGGTCTCAACTTATATAGCGCTTTTCCACCTATGTTAGGCACTCAAAGCGCTTTACAGCAAGGATCCACTCACCCATTCACACTCATTCATACACCAATGTACGCAGACACTGGAGGCAAGGTGGGTGAAGTGTCTTGCCCAAGGACACAACGACAGTGTGCATCTTCAGGAGGCGGGATTCGAACCCCCGACCTTCCCATCATGAGACGACCCGCTCTACCATCTGCGCCACCATCGCCCCACGCTATAAAAACATAAGCACCCAAAAATGTATCTAAAGAAAGAAAAAACAAATGTTACTCTTTATTTATTAGTATTTTATGTCAGCGGGTTGTTTAAAAAAAAAAAAATCCAGATTGCATTCGGCACACGTTTTCCTGATTGTCGCCGGCGCCTGCCCACGGCCCTCCATGTGATTGGTACTAAGTGTCCCTGGCCCATGATAGCAGCAGCATGGTGCGAAAGTGCTCCACCGGCTGAGATTGGCTCCAGCTCTGAGTGGACTTGAGGGGGTAAAGGCCCAGCATTGATTACAATTGTTAATCAAGAATCAGTCCGTCTGCTTCTTAATACAAAAGAAGCTCTCAAGTGGAGAGATGCTTCATCAGCCGCCGGACCTCATCCTCTGCCTCACTTAGAATTAGTCACAATCTAAAAGTTGGGAATTTTGATATTTTTAATATCTCGAGGTGCTGATACTTCATGGTTTAATATTGAAGAGATTCTGAACACAGTCATTAGAACATATTTCAATAGAGTAGAACATTATTTCAATAGATATATTCAAATTGTATCAGACCATGTCAAATTAGAAAGAAGAAAACAACTAAACATTTAGAATTGTTTGTGATTGACAGACTTGGAGATTGAGGACTAAATTGACAAACTCTTTTCTGAGGTTTAAACAATTGTTGCACCACTTTGCCCAGTGTAGGTTGTTGTCTTTCATGTCTGAACGCGAGGGCTGACTCCAGAGCAGAGGTTTAACAAACAACTTATTTCAACAAACAAAAGTTGAGTGTGTGACCTTTAGTTAATTAGCAGCTGACATTAAGTGGCTCCCCAGCGTCTACATGAATATTTCATCCAAATAGAGTCTCGCCTTCAGTTCCACCACACAAACCTCCCTCCACAGAGCACAGACAGTGGGCACTAATGCAAATCCGGGCAGCACATCTCCTCACCTGAACACTCCGCTGCATTGTCAAGTGGATGTGGAAATATAAGGTCTGGTGCCTCTGAAGCTGAATGATCCAGCCGCACAATCGCCCAAGCCTCTGCTATGTTCATAACAACAAAAGTGTGAATTGGGATTGAATCACAAAGCTTCTGGTCTGTTTGAGGACCACTAGCTGATAATCCAAATACTTTTTTGGGGTATGTAACAATGTCTGATTATAGTGATTATCGCAAGAAGATTTGTTCCCTTCTGTATTCCAAATATAACTTTTTTTTTTGTCTGTTGCAATGCCATCTGAAAAGTTCTCTCATATACCTTTCCTTAATAGACCTTTCCTGAAAGTGAACTGAATGCAAGTGTATCATTTTGTATCGTGTACATAAAAGATCAAACTATCAAACAAGATCTACAAAATTAGAAAAAGATGGATTTCACGTTTTGACAGAGCAATGATGGTCTATTCGTCCATTGCACAAGGCCATTCGCATTCCAGATACCCAAATTGATTCCCACACACGTCTAGCATTTTCCATTTCAAAGGTGACCTGTTGTGTGGTCGACAAGCATTATTCACCTGACATTTTCAACAAAGGTGCTCCAGCAATTACGGCACCGCAGAGAAATGGCCTCCTACGTTGTGAGCGACTAGTCATTATGCAATGTCCTTAAAAAAAAATCACATCTCCATCGCCTCAAATAGAACACGGCTCTTTAGTTTTGACTGCCGGCGAGTGGATAAATCTCCAAACCTGTCTCGTCCTGCCCCTGTTTTATTAGCGGAGGGTCATTCCAGGTGGCGCGGTCGTATATTAAAAGACCTGCTGATATTTGCTGTTGAAGATGAATCTTTCAGGCGCACTCTCTTGCTGACTGTGCAGGCTTCATGTAGCAGGATGAGACAGGCAGAGACTGGTGCTAGGTACTTTGATAACCTCTATTTCAGTTAAACATTTGCAAACATTTTTCTTACATCTATGTGTATGCTTATGCAACATTAGGATAATACTGTAACAGCATTTTTAAAAACTTAATATTTTATTGCTTTGAAGGGCAGCCATTCCCAAAGTCCAGTGGAATGGCTCTCCTTTTCAATGCAGATATGCCATCAGGGCCCCCCAAAAGAATTATTCACATTATTAAAATATATTTTACATATAACATAGAACATAGTAATGGCATGCTAAATACAGTTTTAAAGTTGTATGTTTTAATAAATACATATCAATATCCTTTCAAGCTCAATAGTTTTCAATGTTCAATGGAACCCACTTTGGGGACCACTGCTTCAGGGCTTTTTTGTTGCGACATTCTTGTGACTTTACCATGATATTGCTAAAATGGGGTGCAATCAAACAGCAGCAAATATCCCTAAATAATAATAAGTCTGTCCTCTTCCTGAATAATGAGCCAGATTGATTTTACTGTGGTAAATCAAGAGGGACAATCCTTATAACCGGCCAAAATGTTTGCCTTAACAGCTGCAAAAAAGAGAGAAAAAAAGGAAAGAAAGCTGCAACTCAATAAAATGTTTAGAATAGCCTATGATAAGTCCAAAAGACTGTCTTCATAATTTCCGAAGGTAAGAAATATATATAAAAAAAACAAAAAAAACAGAGAGAGCGAGTGCAAATCAGCATTGCATTTCTGTTGTTGGGAATAATGTATGGAGTAAGTTGGACCAAGAGCGAAAAGACTCAGAAATTCATGATAAAAATAAATGTTGGGAATGGACGCTAAGGATGCAAAATAATGGTAATATGAACTTTGTTTTAAATGTGAAGAACTGTAAAACTGCATGCATAAGACATTGGCAGCTGTGTCTGTTTCTAAAATACTGGCGCAATAAGGTTTAGCTTCTGCCTATTCCATTTCAGACTTGATGGATATTTTTGTTCTCTCTTTACATGGATAATGTTTAAATGTCTGAATAAATTGAATCTAAAACACTTGAAATGTGAGTTCTCTTCTGTCAGTTTTGTTTTAGCTGAACTCTACAAAATATACATTAATTTTGTCTTGATTATTCCACAATGTCATTTCTGAATTATTTGAGTTAGCTTAGTTTGCATATTCTAGTAATTGAATGCAAAATTATTTTCTCACTTTCCAGTCAATGTGGTGGATGGAACATGCAGCGTCAGAGGCACTATTCTACATTTGTATCTGATGTTCAGAGAAAACATTCGGTCTTAAAAACCAAAAACATCTTAAGGTAGCATTAGCATGTTCTTATCGTTATCGCGAAGCCATGGTGCAGCCATTACACCGCTCATTTACATTTTCCATTCAACTTATTACCCCCAACTCACCTCCGCCCAATGGCTTACACTACAAACAGACTGCACCACAGAAGGGAGAAGTCATCCGTGCGTGGGGTTAACTCATCCACCCAGGAAATGCATCTGCATTGTTTGCAAGTCATTAGATTCCTTTAATTCCTAATGATTCCAAAAGTGCTCTCAACGGTCCGGCGGCAGGTGTCGGTATCCCAGTGGTGCCATATGTTTTTCTGGGCTCACGACTCCCCTCCTCCGGACTCTTCTCCACACGAGCTCATAAACAAACGCAAAAGTGGTCAAGGTCTCCGAAGAGACGCATCATGGAGCGGGAAACAGCGGGGGCCGCTCGCATCTGCTAACACCCACGGGATACGAATAAGTAGGTGACCAGTGATTCTCAAGCGATCCCTCCAGCACCAGCTCAGAAAGTGTTTTGCATTTCATGTACTGGTAGTCGGAGAGGAAAGTGGTAGGTGATGGGTGGTAGTCAGTTAAATTTATACTGTCACACAGTACTTTTTTATTTGTATATTTTACTTCTGCTTGAGTAGCATTACTTTTAATGACCAGTACTCTTTCTCATGATCTCTGGCAGGTGGTTGAGGTTTGAACTCAAGCTCATATTGCTAACATCAGATGGATCATGGAGAAAGCGAGAGAACACAAGAGACGCCTGTACTTCTGTTTCATTGACTACAGCAAAGCCTTTGACTGTGTAGATTGCGTGAAGTTGTGGAAATGCATGAGATGTTTTGGTGTAGCAGAACATCTACCTGCCTTGGTGAAGAATCTTTACACTGGACAGGAGGCCACAGTCAGAACAGAATTTGGAAATACAGAGTGGTTCGGTATAGGCAAAGGGATGAGCCAAGGTTGTGTCCTTTCCCCTCATTTATTCAATATATACTGCGAAAATATAATGAGAAATGCTAATCTAGAAAGCCTAAATGGAATAAAAATTGGAGTTAGGAACTCTAATTGAGAACTCTAATTTCCTCGGCAGTATGATTCATCACGATGCGAACTGTGATGGAGAAATACAAAGAAGAATCGGAATGGCGCGAACAACTTTAAGTAATTTACCAACATATTTAAATACAATACATACAAATTTATCTAAATCAGTCAAGATCAAGTTAGTCCAAGCAATGGTCTTTCCAGTGGCGACCTGTGGTAGTGAGAGTTGGACTATAAAAAAGGCAGACAGAAAGAGAATAGAGACTTTTGAAATGTGGATGTGGAGGAGGCTTCTTTTATTCCAAGGACAACGAAGAAAACAAACCAGTGGGTCCTGAAAGAAATCACGTGAAGTGAAAATATCTCTGATGAACATAATAGAGAGGAACAGACTGTCTTTCTTAGGACATGTGATCAGAGCGGACGATAGTTTCGAGAAAGCCCTCATGCCAAGGGTCCATGGAGGGAAATAGAGGCAGAGGAAGAGATGGCTGGACAATGTGCTGGAAAAACTGGGAATGACTCTGAAGAACTGTCTTGTAACGGCAAGAGACAGGAAGAGATGGAGATCCCTAGTCGGTTTGGTCACCAGGGGTCGGAGTCGACCTGATGGATGAAGAAGATGAGGCTTACTAGATTCAGCTGAGCTTGAAGTCGAGTATGTCCACAAACCTGTCCAGTTCAGTTGTTACTGCAGTATATATAAAAAAAAAAAAATCTTTATACACAGAAAAAAAAAGTTGCACTTCCTAATCTGTAAATGTATGAGATAAATGCTTAATGCTGATAAATAAAGTTTGCATTATTCACAATTCTACAGCATGTAAAATGAAGAGAGAGAAACAAAAGTTCAGGTGTTAACATGATCAGTAAAAGAGCACCAGTGTTGAGGATCAACTGCAAGCCAAAGGCGCAGGTGTGTCTTGGCACGTCCGGACATCATTAAGAGATGGATAGGTCATAGGTGATTGAGTCCTTCCTTCGGGTGGTAGGGAGGACAGAGATGGAGGGAATGCTGGGAAGACTGATGGGGAGATGTGTGCCATAGGAACAGGATGCAGTCAGCGGGGCGGAGTCCTGCTGCTTACCGCATGGGGAAGAGGGCCACAGAGGAGCCCGAGGGGAGGCCAGAAAAATTAACAATGGGCTCAGCAGGTGCAGCTTTATAACTGAGCAAACTGAGGCTGAGAGGGGCTGTCCACACATGCGCCTATTTTCACTGCTCTGCTACGACAGAGTAAGGTAGCTGACAATACAAAAACATATGGTACCTGTACAAGTGAAATTTGTATATCACTTTCTAACGTTTTGCAACAATTCAAATGTGTAGCTTCACAAACAAGAACATAATGCTTCAGAAAGTTACAACTATCTTCACTTGCAAACCATGTTTTGTAATTACTGTACTGTACTGTCGCCACTGTAGGACCGCACACATTCCAGGTTAAAAGCGCAGATGTTTATATTAATCTATTCCTACAGTTAATACCCTGACCAAGTATTGATTGGTTTGAGGTTGGACACCAACAGCTTACCAAATGCCTTCCGTTGTCCCTGAGTTTCCAGTCACTTTTCCACAGTCCCGTCAATAAAAAATCTCAAAAATAACACTTCTCAAATCTGTCAATAAATAAATATGAAACCCCGTCAAACCCGCATCCCCAATTCCAGAAAATACAAAAACAAGCATTTATTGATCTGTGATGTGGCTCAACTCTGCCTTTTCTATGCCATTTTAAAATGAACAGAACGGCCGCAGCTAGCATTCTGCATATGAACAATGGAGATGAAAGATTTATGGTAATATCAAACTGCTCATAGTGTTGTGAACTTCTATATCAAGTGTTGAGCTGCTGGGTCTGAAAGTCGTTGTTTGATTGCAGTGTGATGGTAAAAAGCAAAGGGAACTGCATAGACCTAATGATCCTTCCTTTAGTGCCGCTTTGAGACATTGCACTAAAGCGTCTACAGGGGATTTAAGAGAAGAAGTAGCATTTTCTACAATGCCACAAAAGGTTTTCCCATTACTACTCCTATGCACTTTTGTAAATATTAGCCTAGTATGATCAGACGTGGGTTCACTTTCTCTTCTCAGAAGTCTTTCTGGTCTCCCTTCCACCGTGAAAGCAAAATTGAACCATGCAATTGGCTAATTTAAGCTGACGCAAATTTAGGTCACATTCACACCTGATAGTCAAGTGGATGATCGGTTTTGATTGGAGACCTAAATTACAACATTATTTCTGTTCTTTTTTTTTTTTTTCTTCAATTGAGCTAAAGCTTAAATAAGCTTTTCTCCCTTCTCACCAGTAGGGGTGCTGTGGTGAGTACAGAGAAACTTCACTTTAGGAAATTAGGAAATTAGCCGAGCATGAGAGCCAGTGAAATGCAGCATTTGGAAGAGGACTTACATGTAAAGGCTGGGGTACCTGATTGTTCCTGTTCCTGTTCAGTTTGTGATTTGTTTTAGCTTTGGTCCAAACTCGTTTCTAGCTCTAACAATCCCTCTTGCACATCCGAATTGTTCAAGCAAATTAATCATATGCACGTTTCAAGCCGGTTTACAGTTTTTTGTTTTTTTCAGCTTTGAGTGCATGGGCGACCACACCCAGAATAAATTATGCTATTTAAATTCTATTTCTATCTTCCATCACTCAATAAAATGTTTGGTGAAGACAATGTAACAAGGTCTGTTATTTGCTGTGTTTACAACATACTCTGAGGCGGCAAACATACATTTACACTATAACAACAAACATCCAGGTACCCCAGCTTTAATGTAGTTGGGGCAAAACAACAAACTTTCCACAACAATAAGCTGTGTTATGTCTTGTTCCTTTCAAAATTACGAGTCAAGTCTAAGGAGAGGCGAGCCCGCCTCCAGGAAAGATGCATGTGGTTTTTTAGCATTTTTGTGCCACCTCGTGTGTATTGATTGTCTGCTTGTCTACTTGCTAGTGTTGTGCCAGGCTAAGCGAACATGCTAAATAACAAAATATTTAATTCCATGTCACTTATTTAAGTCTAGAAAACTTGTCAAAAGTACATCAACACTGAATGTTTGAACGGAAAGTAAAATTTAATGTCTTACAGAAACATCCTCAAGCTAACTAAAAGTTCTCCATTTTGTACAATCCTCCCGACAAACTAACGCAGATCTCCAACTGTATCTGTTGCTTTTCTCAAATCAACAAGGAACTAAAGAAGAAAAGAAAAATCCTTCTATTGTGCCAAGTGTTGCTATTTAGGAATTTATGTGCAATGTACACATCAGAGTCTTCCAAACATCGCTGTGCTGTTGCTGAAAGTGAAAACAAACAAAATGAGCTGCTGGAGGCTCTGGTTGTGTGCGTGGGGGAAAAAAAACACTGGGAGGCTCATGGCGCAGGCTAATGCAGGAGTGCGCTGGGGTGTGCGGCTGACTGACAGGCACAGACAGAGGGAGCATCAGAAACAGGCACACATCACAGAAGGGAGAAAACGAGACGACAGAAGAGGGAAAACATCCATAAAGTTGTTCTCAAACTCTTTATTGAGGTTATATTAGTGCAATCAATCAGTGATGTACTGGAAAATCCATAACCCTACAGTGGAATTTCACCCCTGTGTGCTGTTCCCCTTTATGAAGTGCAATCTCATAGCAGGACCGCTGCCTCCACGGAGCTCATTTTTCAAGCAGTGTGACGTGGAATGGCCATGTCAGAAACACAGAGGCGTCGACTGCAGGGGGACCATTTTTATGCTATTTATCCATCAGACTGTCAATGAGACACAGCGGACTCAATGGAGCACACTTAAATAAGACTCTGTACCATCGTAGATTCAGTTTAGGAGTGATTAAGTGCATCTGCTGGGAGGCAACGGCTGATTTTGTGATATTTTATGAAACACAAACAAATAAAAGAATCAAGCTGACTTGCAATTATGTCCACCGTGGTAACATAAAAGGCCGAACTTCAGTTCAAAACATCATGGGCAGTTTTACAAAAGTAACCCAACGCTAATGCAGCAAGCAACCATCATTTTATACTGAACTGACTTTTGTTCTTAAAGGCCTTTTTTGAAATTTGTTTTGACTTTTCGAAAACCCTTCACACTTGTGCACTGAAGTGTGTCGCCGCCCACTTTGCAATCTGGTGGGACTCAGCAGAGGAGGGAGTAAGTCACTAAATGCAAGTCTCGAGTCAAGTCCAAGTCGTGAAGGTCCAAGTCCCAAGCAAGTCCAAGTCGATTGGTCATGGGGTCAAGTCAAGTCAAGTCATAGCTTTTGTCAAGTCAAGTCTTTCTTTAGCCGGCAAGTCACCTCAAGTCACAAACGTCAGCGTTAAGCCTAATTCTTCTTTTAAAAATGTGTTTAATCTACTAAAAAAAATAAAGTGCTTTCTCAAGATTTAGCGCTAAATTTAGGCTAAAATCTAACTTTTTAAAATCTAATGGATTTGGATTTAAAGTCTAATTAATATTTAATCGCCTCAAAATATAAAATATATACTGTATATTTTAAATGCTCCAGTCTATGTACAAAATTATTGGGACAGCATATTACGGAAGAGGGGCCGGGGGCCTACTTAAATTTTTTTTGAAACAATTGAGTCTTTTAAACATGAGCTGCTTTTCTCTGCAGTCTGAAAGATTTTTGATAGTTTCTGGCAGTTTTTCTGTTAGGGGTTCCCCTGTAATGCCCCAGCCCCTGTATACTTGGATTCGCCCCTGCTTAAAGTAGATTCCGCACAGCCTTCAGTCCATAGACTGTACAAATAATAGACAACTCCTCCTCACTCCTCCCCGTTTACCATAATGACCACGTTCGAGGGGAAATCATGGCGGATTTACAGACTCCTCCCCAGCTCTGACGAAGCATGTTCTTAATAAGGGTATAAGGGCGGGATCTTCACTGTAGACTCGGCCCTTGCGTAACGTGTAGCTCGCGCACCTCCAATGCTAACAGTCCAGCCCTCATTAAGTACGAGATTTCTAAAATGTATCCTACGATAACCAGCCCGGTGCCTCTGATTGTGTCTAACCCAGCGTAAACACAGGAGGATTATCTAGCTGTAGACAGTTCCAAAAAATTAGGCACAGGGAATTAAAGGTGCTATATCATGCTATTTTACACCTTTCAACGTCTGGGATAGGAACATATATGATAAAATATTACCTTTGGCGTTATGTATTGTTCATTTGTCCCGAAATATAACTTATATTCTGGAGTTATTTTTCAACACGGAAGTAAAACGCTCAGTTTCACTGAAATCCCGCCTCCTCCCTGTGAGTGCCGCCCATTTCATGACGTAGCCTCGAGCCCCAGCCTGGCCGCGGGGAAGCAGCATGGGCAACAGGCACGCCCCCAAAACTCAGTCAACAATTCAGTAATGATGGAGGAGCGTAGTGTGGAGCCTTACCATCTAGACCCAGAGTCAGATCGTGAATTTGAAGTGCACGAAGTACCACAAAGATCCCGAAGACGTTTGCAAGACGTTTTGAATTGGTAAATGAAAAGCTAATTACTACGTGTGTTGTGGTGTTATTTTTCGTAAAGCCTGTGTTACATTCGTAGGTGCACTTGTGGAAACTGCCGAACAATGCCCACTGAGGAGGAGAACGTATGCTGCCAGGAAATCCCAAAGGTAGCTTTTGTTAGCTCGGTCAGCCACACACACTTATTTGTCTTTATATTAGTAAGAAAGTAATCTCCAGTTTGGAATAAGCAGAAGAGAAGGGGCAGGAAAGTTAGGCTAAGCTTTTGTGTATATACCATATAGCATAGATTGAACTAAATAGTTGCTCCATAATTGTATATATAAAAAAAAACGTGTGTATGTTATAGTAATTGTCATGACCACTGGCAGTTATAACTGGCACAAATTACACAATTCAACCCTTTGGTCAGTTCATAAATATCATACTGTATACAATGTAGTTTTTTTCCACGTTTTCAAATGAATACTTGTGCTATAGAACATAGTATGACATAACAAAGAAACTTGAGTGTTTTTTTCATCAATTATATTCTTTTATGTCCCTCAATTGGACGTTCTAAATTGTGTTCTGACTAGAATCTGCGTAACCTCTTTTTACTTGTATTACTAAGAAAGTGAAGAAGCTGTGTAGTGCAAATTGTGCCTTGAAGAAATACATTTATAATGGCTGTTAGTATTGTAATAGTGTGATCTTATGATCAGTTTGCCTATTAATATGTAGTAAATGGAATCTGGAACTTATTAAAATTACTGCACCGTCTCTATTGTTTGTTTTTTTAGGTTATGAGGAGGATTAATCAACTCCTTCAACCACCTTTGTGCATTACAGCCCATCCTGGCTTTGAGATAAACTGCTTGAATTTATATGCTTTGCAAAATATAAACAATATTTATCGTGCTGACTATGGGCCAGTTCGTAGAAGAACAGAAGAAGAGTAAGTAAAAAAAAAGTGCCATTTGAAATACTATTTATTAATTATACATTATAAACAATAAATTTAAACAATTATGAACAATATTATTATAAACTACTGCTACAGGTTCTACGTGGCATAACAACACACATTTCTGTCCTCATTTGCAGGCGTCTCCGTTTCATTGCTTACAGAAGCATTGTAAGTTGGTGCTGGGGGCTACTTGGAGCAAGGATTAGGGTGGTCATTCCAGCGTGTGCTGTTCTCCGGATCCGCCAGGAGTTTCCAGATCCTGAAGGTCGCTATGTGGGGTTTCGGCATGCTGATGCACCTGTTGAGGTCCGGCTACCACTCGACTGAACCTCGAAACATGCGCAGCGATGATGTCCTCTTTTGATGCCCTCTCAAACTCTGCACAAAGGTCTTTGGCACAGGGACTGTCTTCAACTGTGCCACAAACTTTGAGGAATCAGGAAAGACCTCATCGAACACGAGACGCATCAGTGCTGCAGCGTAGCCTAAAATTTGTGTAGAGTTTACAGTTAGTTTACATTTTAAATATATCCTATTGTCTATTATCTATTATTTTTGGTTTTCAAGATTTATACTATTTTTTAACGCAATATTTATACTAAATACTTGAAATAGGTTTCCTACCATATGTGGTTTTGGTTTGATTGGTTTTGCTGTGCCCTGGCCTTTTTTGTACTTGGGATAAGACGTTTTGAATAAAGCTTTCCCTTTAGAAACAGCTTGTTTCCTTTTAGCATTCTCATTTTGGTGCATAGCTGCCAAAAAGTGCCTGCAAAGAAAACAAAATATATAATCTGGTTAAAATAGGAAACAGCAATTATGCTATGAAAGACGGTAAAATAATATTGTGATAGATTTATAAAATAAAGTGTATGATCGGATTTACCGGCACATCATCCCCAAATATTTGAAATCGGATATTTTAGGTGTAAAGCGTAGAATCATACTGTGGAATGACTCCAGAGCAGAAGTTTGGTGATATGAGCTTAGTTTGGCAACATCTGAAAGCACTCTCTTGTTCACCATTAGTTTCTCCACCTTATACAAAGCCAATGTGCCTGAGTAAATTAAACAATACATTTGAAAATCAAAGGCAATGGAGTTTAATCTTGAGTATTGGTGAAAAGTATTACTAACCAGGGTGAAACCACTTATTTGGATCTCTGGACACTTTGTCTGGGTGGGTACACTTTGGAAACAGTGGGTCATCGTGGGTATGGACATCTTGGATGTGATTGATTAGGGATGTCCACTTGGCCACTTTCTCTGGTCCAGATGTTGAGGAAGACGCTGTCCAGTACATATGGTTTTGATGGCTGGCAACCACTTTTTACCACCTGACACTCTTTGTCTTTTGAGATCTTATCCAACTTCTTGGATAGACCTATAGAAAAATGAGGACATAATTAACTGAGTATACCTAACAGAAATGAATAACAAATAAAAACAATACCTTTTACAACATGCCAAACATCGTAGTAGTGTGTAATGTCTCTTTCACGAAGATATTTCTGAACTTGAGGGTGGCGGTCTGTTACAATATAGTCTATCTCTAGACCATTATCCTCCAGGAAATTCAAACTTCTTCGTAGTCCTTCCTTTTCCATGTGGTTGCTCCCACCCACCTCGTTGCTCTACAAAAACACATTATTTATATGTATTTTAAATTCACCACATATTATAGTAGTGAAAAACAACCCAAACCAAAGCTGTGCTAATCTGGGGGGCATACCTGCACAAGTTTCATGTCAACAACCTTTTCGCTTTTAGCATCCATTAATGTGTAGGTCCCAAATTTTGCACTGTGTCCTAAAACAAAAGGGGAGGAACTGAAATATATTGGCTATAAAGTGCAAAGTTATGTCAGATGAAAGTGTTGGTTTATAACATTATATGATTCTTAAAATACCAATGTTAGCAATAATCTTAATTACCTGGGGAATCTGCTCTCATATCGCCAGTAAGAGCCACTTTGCCTTTCTTCTTCAAATCCTCAAAAAGAAGTGTCTGGTCTAGTGTCCATTTGTGGAAGATTGCTGGTTCAAGGTACCATCGACAATGTCTTCTGAAGGTATTATACTGGTGGATTTGAATATTCATTGCATTGCATATCTGTAGAATGACAACAAGATTTTAGGTGTATTACAACGTTTTGCATGTTGTTAAACTAATTTTTTTAAAGATAATACAATATACAAAATGATTTTGTTATATTTACCCTTGCGACTTTTACAAAAGATCCCCAGAAAAATACACAGCGGCAGAAAGTTGAAGGTTGCCAACCGGAGTGCTTCCAATTGTAGGCCCGCTATGCCACTTGCGGTTGTATTGGCAATGTGGACATTTCTGTGCGAATGACACTAAAGTACCACATTTTGTCCTCTTTACTTTGCAGTGGCGCTTACAAACTGGACAGTTATCAAAAATCTCCCTAAGACTACTTTCAAATACAATGTATTTGGCATCTTTCAAGGCAGTAGAGTCTTTGTCACTGTGTCATATAAAAACAGAAAATTAGTAATGCCAATAATTAGCATAAATAAAAAGTATAAAAGTTACAGAAATACATACATCACTTCAGACACCTCTAAAATGGAGCCTGCTGTGGTAGAGGCGCCTGTAGTAGAGGCTCCTGGCTCATATGTTGAGTCATGTGGGAGTATTACATCGGAACTGTCCATCTCCTCCATCTCCTCCTCCTCCTCCTCCTCCTCTTCTTCCTCTTCCTCCAGACGTGGCCTCTTTGAACGTCTTAAACCTAATCCAGTACTTGAGATTTTTATTGGGGTTGATGAGAAATCGAGCCATTGTTGTTGAGTCTCTGAACTTTTTTCATTAGTAGAGGGTACAGCCTGTGCACCTGTTGAAAAAAAAGTCATACAGTCATACTAGAGAAGAAGTTGTGTGTTAAGAAGGTAATGAAAACAAAAATGCACATAATGAAACACACATGCTTTTGATTACATCCTCCACAATACACTAATTATAAATAACACATAAACTCAGTTAAACATCATATGAAAATACTGGATATGTGTGACATTTGTTATTTCACATTAACTATTTCTCATCATCATTTATTTATAACCATGACTTACAGAATATGGGTTGTCTGGCTCAGAGATGTTGAAGGTGCATAAACAACTTTTACAAAAAATGTGTATCAAGCTACTTTACCATTATTTTACACAAAGGGATGTACTGCATTTTCCTTTCATATGTATGGTATGGTATTCTGTGTTTTCTGTGAACATACCTTTGCTTCTTACATGTTGTAACTTCAAAGTGCCTGCAGATAACTGTGTGGACACAGTTCTCATTAACACTGAAGTGGCAGTAGTTTGTACACCTATAGACCTTACAGGAGGAGTATATGGTGCAGCATGACATCCAGTGTGGCTGGGCGCTTCTTGTGATGTGCTCTTGAAAGAAAAGAAAAAATTAGTAACTTTTTTAACCATACTATCAGTAAAGAAAGATGGCGAAGAACCCATTCAGTATCAGAAAAGAAGAACAGCTATACAAGACAGACACACAGTGTCCGTGTCTCTACCATTTGTCACTACCCCCTCTCACTTACACACAATTAGCATAACAACAGTCGTGCATGAACTCAGATAGCCAGTGTGGAGGTGAGAAGTCGCACTTCTGTGATAATTTAATCACACAACCCAAGTCCTCACAGGTAGCAATGTTTCTCTGTCCCACAGTCGGGCCGTCAATATCTGCGACTCCCACTTGAATGTGACGGCCCAGTGTCAGCCCAACTGCAGTAGCGTGACTCTCATTACATATGACGACCCAGTATCGGCTGAACTACAGTAACGTGACTCTCATTACATATGACGGCCCAGTATCGGCTAAACTACAGTAACGCGACTCTCACTTATTATGGCGGCCCAATATCGGTTGAATTACTGCATAATGGCTTTTATTTATTGTATATGTCGGCTGAGAATCTGCTGGGCCGTCGGGCCAGCACTGGCACAATAACCTAAACACGGCTAACACATGGCTAACACACCTCATCATAAACATTTAGCTAGCGTTTTGATTTACTTACCGCTCTTGCGTCTCCATCAGGCGTTTTTACTGTGGGAATCGCGCCGGTTACAAGAGATAACCTCGCGGTCAATCCACTTTGGTACAAGCCAAGGTTGGTGAAGCAGCCATCGGTGAAGTGACGGTCACACATATATATATTCACGCTGGTCAGATGCGGGATCCCGGAGAGAAATTCCAACCATTTCTGGCGAGTAGGCTCCTCTTTAGGAAGGCTGAATAATGCCCTGTAGCTCTCGCAGCCAAACGCGCATTTTCGTGTTTTTCGATACATTATCTTTAGGCAAGATAATACTAAACGGTGGTGCTGTGACTTCGCAAAGTAGGAGAGAAAGGAGCCCTGTTCCTCACAGCTTCGGTGCAAAAATGACTCTGTTACGTCTCTCACTGCTTGCAAGTGGGAAAAAGGGGGCGTGTATGTTTACTCTGCAGGAACGGCGCAACCAATCAGAGAGCACTTCCGTTCCGCTGTGACGACACAACTGAACAAGCCAGTCGTTTACCAGGAGAGGGCAGAGCAGCTGCTCAGAGAGCAGGATTCAGGAGGATTACTTAGAACTGCGTGAATGAAGCCAAAAACCGCTCTGGGGGTGTTTTTAATAAGGAAATAGCATAACAACATGGATAAAAGCTCCAAAAAGTCGATTTTGCATGATATAGGACCTTTAAAGTTGTTTTTACGTGTCTAAAGAGCAATGCATTCCAATGGGGGATTAGCGGCTATATGGCGGTACTACAGCAATGGCGGCCTCCAGTGTTGTCGTCGCAAAGCAGAGCAGCCAGCGGCCATTGCTTCACTGTGCTCTGTGTGGCTGCAGAAAATAGCCTCTAAATGCTGTAACGTTCGTGAGAACGCCTTGAAACACCGACAAGCCCCAAGATTTCTGTCATTAATCCAGCTCTTACGCATCATCATTCTGGAGGCCGCCTGTATTGAGAATGAGGAGTTGACGTCACGGCACAGAGCCCCCCTCCCCATCCCCCCTCGCCACCATATTGGCTGCGCTCCGGCGGCAATACACATTGTTTACGTGTGTTGTTAACGCGGTAGTAGCGGAGGTTCTTGCACTGTTTTACCGCCTGGAAGTAAAGCGTGCGTTAAAAACTGCTCCAATACCTCACACGATAGACATGGAAAACGTAGGAACAATGGGATACAGTTTTTTAGGTTACAGAAATGGACACAGCATCAAGGAGCGCAAGTCTCTGACCTGTCAAAACATGTTGGAAACGTTTGTGTACATTGAACATCTCGTAACAATGTAGTGTTTACGAAACACACACTATATTACTTTGTCATTTTGGTCAAGAAGTGTCCGCTAAATGCAATGTAATGACAACACTTGTACTTGGATGGGAGACCGTTTGGTAACACCAGGAAGCCTAGCGAATGTAGTGAGTGAGTGAGTGGTTGGTGGTGGTCGGAGGGCCGATGGCGCAGACTGGTTGCCTCGCTTCCGTCAGTCTACCCCAGGGCAGCTGTGGCTACAACAGTAGCTTACCACCACCAAGTATGGAGTGAATGAATAATGACGACAGTGTAGCGCTTTGAGAAACTTGGTAATACAGGCTTGTAAAGCGCAATACAAGTGTAAGGCATTATTATTATTATTAACACACTAAAACGCATGTGAGGAAAGTTACTTTTGCCAGTACAACGCTGTTTTCACCAGCGGGAGGCTTGTAGAGCCAAGTCCTGCACCCAGCCACAGCAGAAAGTCTCGTAACTTTCCAAAGACTTGTGGCTTTTAAACTTCAGCATCGTGTAACTTACACCAAATAAGTAGTAACTTACACCAAATACAAGGTAGTTTACTATGTCCATGTATGTGCACGGAGGTAAATGGTCCAGGTCTCCGCTGCAGGGAGCTCGTGTGTTGATGTTTTGAATGTCCGCAAGCTTCTCCAAATACCGCTGTTTTGCGCTTGGTATGAGCTTGTTCCTGTAAGGTCCCTTTTCTTTCGCCTTATCTCTTTACATTGCTTTACTTTCTGTCTTTTCGTTGTCGTATTCGTAGACCCGTCTCTGTCTCGCCGAAAACGTAAATGCGCAAAATTTAAAGTGCGCTGGAATATGAGGAATGCGTGAAATTCTGGGAGCGTGCCCCCAATCCGCAGCCAATATGTCCGACAGGCTCAGAGCCCCCCCCCAAATCACCCCAACTCGGCACGTGACTCCTCATTCTCAATACGCGCCGTAGTTTCAGTCATTGTTTCGAACGTTTTCCTGTCCTTAATAAATGTCTATGAATCTTCACCTCTTCACTCACTGTAGAAAACTTTTAATGCATCCAAAGAAACACGCATTTCCTCCTGCCTTTTCGCGCTGTATTGATTAGACGCGCTCAGTCAGGAAGCCGAAAAAACATGTGGCTAATTACCATATGTAAACATACTGTAAGTGCACTGCTTTTATGTAATGAATCCTGTTCTTTCAACAGTTTCACTCAAATAAATAAAGTCACAGCAAGTCATTGAGAGTCATTGGCCTCAAGTCCAAGTTAAGTCTCAAGTCACAAACAGCAAGTCCCAAGTCAAGTCAAGTCTTTTGGAGCTTTGGTCAAGTAGGTCTCAAGTACCAAAAATTGCGACTGGAGTCAAGCCATTTGACTCGAGTCTCCCACCTCTGGGACTCAGCATCTTTAGCACCACGTACAAGAAAATGTGATGATTTTTGAAATGTCTATGTCAAAAAATGTCC
The DNA here is from genome assembly GCA_007210695.1 of Neogobius melanostomus. NCBI lineage: Eukaryota > Metazoa > Chordata > Actinopteri > Gobiiformes > Gobiidae > Neogobius > Neogobius melanostomus. The sequence continues at coordinate 720,195 of VHKM01000131.1, read as the reverse complement.
AGTGGACTTTGTCTATTTATAAGTGAGTAAGTAAATAAGTAAGTGCTTTATTTGTCATTGTACAAGCGTACAATGAAATAGTGTTCAGGTGTTAGTCCTGAGCAGCTGCGACTCAGCACGCCACCACTGTGAGTCAACCTGACCAGAATGTTTTGAAGGTAGAGGAAACCTGGCTGGCTGCCTTCAGTGCTCCTCTGATCCTCTGAAACGGTGCTTCGCCTTCTTGGTTTGTCCCTGTTTCAGAGCGTAGTGTCCTGCACTGGTTTGTTCCACCTCCTCCTTCCTTTTCCTCCTGTGCAGCTCCCTCCGCTCCACAACAGTCTTTCGCCATCTTCTGGGAAGAGCTTAGCAGTTAATCTGTTTTATTCTACAGTGAACGTCCATTAGCCAGAACAATAGAAAGTATAGCATATGTGGCTTAGCTGTGAGTCTCGCCCGGATACCTCCTCGTTTGTCCCTGTTTTGTTTCCTGTAGTGCCTCTTGTGATGCTGCTACTGTGCTGCAGGTGTGGGGGTCTCTTGGTGCCTTTTCAATGTCTCAGAAGAAGAAATATGTAGATCTCAAATCGGTATATAGCTGATAAGCTAGCTGTTTACTTTTATAAAGCTGCTTTCTTCAGGACCATTATGGACTAAAATACACAGCAAAGACGTACAATAGTATCCAGTAAAACAATGTGAAATACAGACACAACAAATGCAGGTCGCAGAAAAAGGCAAACAAATGCAGCTGTACCGAGAGAGGGAGGTTGCTACCTGTTTACATGTCGCCATGAGCCTGGATGATTGCGCATTTGTGTTAATTTTTGTTGTTGACCATCTTAAAATAATGTATGCATCTAAAAAAAAAAACCCTAGGTCTGCAGAAGTTATGAATCTACTGTACATAACGCTAGAAACAGCCTCTACTACTTCATTGAAAAAGCTTGTGGTTACTGTCAGTCTTTACTCCGTCCGGAACCTCAAGGCGGCACGGTGGCACAGCGTTAGCGCTTGTGCTTCACAGCTAGAAGTCCTGGGTTCGATTCCCACCTGGACGGGCCTTTCTGTGTGGAGTTTGCATGTTCTCCCCGTGCCTGCGTAGGTTTCCTCCAGGTACTCCGGTTCCCCTACCACTAAAACATGTACAATAGCCAGGATGAATGAAGTGTGTTTGAGAGTGCGAATGGGGACGACGGATGGAAATTAGCCCAAGGCTACAATCTGGTGTGGCTTGTTTACATGCATGAACCCATGTATGTTCATTAACATGCACTGTCCCGACCAAATAATCCAATAAAAATAAAGAAAATACCACAGGAGAGTGAGTTCTTTCGAAGAAGTCTTTATTTGATCAATATCGCACATACAAGTTACATCATAACAATATCAGGAAGTCTGCCGAGCAAATCTCGTGCTTGCCTCTATATACTGTTAGTTCCGCCTCCAGTCCAGACGCACAAACTGACCATATCTCAGACATTACGTCACTAACATTGCATCTCAACCAAAATGGATCTGCCAGTACTTTTTCAAGGTAAGAACATTTATTGAAACAATGTCGCAAGCCAAATCATAACACTAAGTTTACGTGTTGTTCTCCGAATGAGTATTTATAAGTTTTAAGCAAGTAGCAATACACTTCCATATTTCACATTACACTTCAAGGCAACAGCAACCGGGGAACTTGCTTAATCGTGCAAGCTAAAGAGTTTGCAGAACAAACATGGAGAAATAATCTAGCCTCAGAGAAACTTGATGGGCTCCTCTGTGTGTTGTCTTGTGTTTTGAGAGCAGACGATTACTGAATTCCAACATGCCTGAAACGAATCACCACCCCAGGTATGTTTTTGATGAGAAGGCAACATTATAACACAGGTAAAAGCTCCTGTCGACCGATCCAGAAAGTTTTCACGCCCCTTCTGTTTTTTGTTATGTTACAGCCCTATTCCAAAATCGATTAACTTTTTTTTCCCTCTCATCAACCCACACACAACACCCCATAATGACAAAGTGAAAAAAACTGAAATATCACATGTATTAACACTCTTTACTCAGTACTTTGTTGAGGCACCTTTGGCAGCAATTACAGACCCAGGCTTGGTTGACGTTGGAATGGGAACAGAAAAAATAGTAAAGTTACAGGTACTTACTTGCATTGACTTTTTACTGCAGCAACCGATGAGCAGAGGTGACTCAAACTGAAATGCTTTATGTCTGTATAGAAATGGGAGGTATAAGGGATTTGCAAATGTTGAGATAAAGTTGTGACGCTAAACCTGAAGCTACAGCACAACTTCTCTGCGACTTATTCTAATCCTGACTCCTGACTGTGTGACTGTGTGCCCTTGACAGCTCCGAGTTGGAGGTTGTTCACCTGTTCTAAAGCATTACACCGTCACCTGGGACGCACAACACACAGAGCTCTTTCTAATCAGGCTTTAGAGAAACGTACCCCTCTCACCCGCTTTCCTTTCTTCTCTCTGCTGTAGTCTCGGCTTTCAAAGTCCCACTGTGTGCTTTCTAAAGCGTGGCGTGTCTTAACGAGGATGCGCTCGCTTTGAAGCCCTCGTACGAGACAAAAAGAGCTTTCTGAAGAAATAATGGCTGTTTATATGGTGTGCCATGCGAGGCGCTGTCAACCCCTGCCTTTAAGTTGATTTGCTGGTGTGTCACACCAGAGCGGGACTCGAGGAGGTGAAGCATGGATTGTCAAAAATCAATTCTGTGGGCTGCTCTCTGGGGAGTGCTCCAGTCATTGGCAACAAAGGGCAAGATGAATAAAGCAGATCTCCTAGAGAGCATGTAATAATCCCCAGCATAATGGTGTTGCCATATAGGATAATTCAATCTAAGCCGGCAGAAAGCAACTGTTGATCAGCGCTAAATTGAATATCCACGTGTGCCTTTGTGTGCAAATCTGCTCACCACCTGATATCCTTCCTCCTCTGACAGCTCTACAGTGCGCTGGGAGGAGCGGGCACCCCCTTCGTCAGTCGGGCTGGAAACAGTTAAGAGTCAAAAATATACCTGGGTTTGTATTTTGAGCCATTCACACGTTTGAGTAATCTTTGTATTTTCTGTGGAAACTATCCGAAGTGATGCTGCTTATACTAAATTGCCCCCCCCTGCATACCAAGAAGCATTCTCCTTAAATGCTTACCAAATCTCTGTAATAAAGCAGAATACCTCCACTTTAAGATGCTATGTTCTAATGCCCAGTGGATTGTGTGACAGCGAAAAAGAAATTGGTTATATCTGCTTAATTAAATGAACTATTGAATTAAGTGGTGTACCCCACTGGGCGGCACGGTAGCGCTTCACAGCTAGAAGGTCCCGAGTTCGATTCCCACCTGGACGGGGCCTTTCTGTGTGGAGTACCCCGGCACCTCCTCCTCAGTCGGCCCACTGTAGACCTGCGAGGAGCGGGCACCTCCTCTGTCGGCCCACTGTGAGGACCAGGCACCTCCTCGCCCACTGTAGAGCTGTGAGGAGTGGGCACCTCCTCCTTAGTCGGTCCACTGTAGACCTGAGAGGAGCAGGCACCTCCTCTGTCGGCCCGCTGTGAGGAGGCACCTCATCCTGGGCGAGGCACCTCCTCGCCCACTGTAGAGCTGTGAGGACGGACACTCCTCCTCAGTCGGCCCACTGTAGAGCTGTGAGGAGGCAGGCACCTCCTCTGTCGGCCCACTGTGAGGAGCAGGCACCTCCTCGCCCACTGTAGACCTGTGAGGAGCGGCACCTCCTCCTCCTTCGGCCCACTGTAGAGCTGTGAGGAGCAGGCACCTCCTCCTCAGTCGGTCCACTGTAGAGCTGTGAGGAGCAGGCACCTCCTCCTCCTTCGTCCACTGTAGAGCTGTGAGGAGCAGGCACCTCCTCCTCAGTCGGTCCACTGTAGAGCTGTGAGGAGCAGGCACCTCCTCCTCAGTCAGTCCACTGTAGAGCTGTGAGGAGCAGGCACCTCCTCCTCAGTCGTCCACTGTAGAGCTGTGAGGAGCAGGCACCTCCTCCTCTTCGGCCCACTGTAGAGCTGTGAGGAGCAGGCACCTCCTCCTCAGTCAGTCCACTGTAGAGCTGTGAGGAGCGGCACCTTCTCTGTCGGCCCACTGTAAAGACTGGACACCTCCTCCTCCTCGGTCCACTGTAGAGCTGTGAGGCGCGGGCACCAGTCTGTGAGGTTGAACAGCTGATAGATTACACAGTCTGTTTCATCGCCACAGCTTTACATTTTCTCAGGGCTCATTACAGAGCAGAGCGTATAGGCGCCGGGCCTGGCACTACAGCGTGTTTGCCTCATATGCATCCCGCGGCACCTCTATGTCAACACGCGCCGCAGCTAAACACTTCAAAACAATGCAGGTTTAATGAGCAACAAAGCAACACTGTACCTGAGGGCCAGGCATTTTTCTCCATTCCCTTTTTCTCAGCAGACACACTTTTACTGTTGTCTGAATCCTTATCCTCTGCCAATATAAGGCACTGTAAATGTAATGTGTTTGATCTGAGTCTTTCTGATTTCTTCGGCACAGCTAACAAGGACCTACTGGGGCTTGGTTATGCCGTAGCCAGTGGTGTGCTGGGTAATCGTAAAAGATGTGATGTTTCCCGGTGGGCTGCGGCACTTTTGGACTGCCTGAAAAACATATATATATTAACAGATATTACAGACTCTCACAGTTTGGCTATTCGTGCACTGTACACCTATAGGGACATAATTGGATAGCAGCAAGAAGTCAACTCTGGGCATTTGTTTACAATAGTTGAGACATTAATACATTTCAGAAATGTTCTTCATGGATCCGAAACCTTCATGACTGAGGTTTTGAATTGAGAAAGAGAACAAAAAGCCCTTTTATAACATTGCGTTGGTTGAGGACAATTTCTCGAAAAAAATGAAGGACTGGCTGCTTAAATGGGAAAAAAAATGATAGAAAAAGGCCAGGTGAGGCTGAAACAGAAATGCATTAGCAACCCTTGTGTACACTCTGAATATATAACATGTATTTTGATTGTATAACAAGGTCTGCTGTCTGTAGTATGTGTTTGGCATTTCCATGTGAAAAGGAAATATGACTACGCACTGTTGCGAACTCAGATTGTTTGTTCTAAGAGTCAAGTCTTTTATTTGGGCTGAAATGAAGTCCCAGCACGCCCAATGTCCGTGTCTCAGCTCTCCTTTACAATGCACATGACTAAAGGTGCGACATACGGTATAACTTTGTTTTAATACATACTGTATGTTTTATTGATATAACTTGTCAAAAGATATGAAGTAAACATGTTTAAATCTAACAATAGTCAAACTGATCCATTGGCTTCTTCACTGCCATTTTCCATTCAGCAACCATATCCTATTAATATGAATGTTTGCCATATATTTTAATGAATTAAAATATATGGCAAAAACATAATTGTGCATGCTACCTTTAATTAGTGCCTGTGGTTTATAGATAAACCGTGTTAACAGCTTGAAAAGTTCAAGTTTGCTTAAGCACCACAATACCAAAGGGCTGTATACATCAATGCAGTACAAACAAGACCTTGATATCTCTTTGTTTGAATGCGATATTGATTATTCAGGTAAGCCAAAAAGCAGAGTCAAGCCATCCTATACATATTTATTACTCCTTTTCAGCTGCAGCCTTCTGTCCATCTCCCTGTGTTTTTCTTTGAGGCCTGGCAGCGCCGGATTGTTATGCATAGAGTGACACGACCTGCAGGCGTAGCTGAGATTTTTATCGCCATGCTCTCATCAGATGGGAACGCATGCTTCGACAAAAGGCGGGCCCTCCTAGAATCGCCTCATATCTGCGTTTTAACAATTCCATCAGCAGCCGGATAAGCTGGCCGACAATAAAGACCGAGCAGATGAATACATAGAGGGATCTGGGAAGCATCTGTTCGCCGAAATGACCGATAGCGCGGCCGCTGTTAGAATCATCAAAAAGTGCCGGAAAAACTGATGAAGGCAGAGATAATGCAGGCCACCGCCGCAGAGGCACAGGTTTGGGAACAGCAGTGTGGTGGCTCGGAGGGGTCAAAAGGCAGAGATTGCTTTTTGATTAGTATTTCTCTTTCTTATTTTCCCGAGCAGAGGAGCCCTCCAAGTTCTGTGACCAACAAGAAGAGCATGTTGTAGTAGTACTGCAATATTTACACTTTTTGGTGTTAATTTGAAATAAACTATGTTAGTCATTTTGGATTCTACACTTGTACAAGTTGACGTAACTTGGTGCCATTCCCAAACAAGTAGGTCTCTGTCGGTTATAAACAGTTCACAAAAGCTCACAAACGCAACAAACGATCCAAAGGCCAAAATGGTTATCAAACACAATGCTGTTTAGACTTCATGCACATTATTTTTTGCAGAAATATTAACCATCATTTTTATTTGTTGGGTTCATTCCTTTAATGACTTTTGTAGATCTTCAGTCCTTAATGTGTTTTTTCCTGTTAATATACTGTACATAATCTAAAAAGGTATTGTATAGAAATATACAGAATATAGTGTGGTTGATGTCCAGCACTACTGCACCTGCTCAGGCCCTGATCAAACATGCACTGTGCACCTGCTGTCCTCAGGGCTGTGGTATTACACGTATGGATGTAATAATCTAAATGTGTTTTCTTATGAGAATATCCTGCTGACACAGGAAACCCCCGAGTGCACAGCGTGCGCAGTGTGACAGCCGCGACTCTCGCTGTTCATGTGTGTAAATAATGCCCTGCACGTGTCCACTGCAACTTTCTTCATCTACAGTATTTCATTTTCGTTCTTTTTGCAACAAACCAAATTCTGAAAGGTGGATTTTAAAGACAAAACTTACTCAATATTGGTGTATTGATCTGAATATTATTAATCAGTGAAGTTAAGTTATCCTTTGTTAATCCCCGCAGGGATATTGGTTCTCTGCATTTGACCCATTCTCAATGGCACTGGGGCAGCCTGTAGGGGCAGTGGGCAGCCAGCGTCAGCCAGGCTAATGTTTAGATGAACCTATTGTACATGTTTTTAGTGGTAGGGAAACCGGAGTATACGGAGGAAACCTACGCAGACACAGACAGAAAATGCAAACTCCACACAGAGAGGAGCTGAACTTGTTGACCCGGGACTGAAGCACGAGCACTAACTGCTGCGCCACTGTGCCGCCCACTATGCAGTAGTGATGTGTCTGTCGATCATGACCGAATCAGCTCTGCATGTACTTTTACTTTTCACACTGGCATTGCCATTTACAAGCTTGAGTTGACAGATTTGTCAAAGTGCTGCTCTGTAGCCATTATTTATCCACTCTACACCCGGTGATGGTAAGCTACAGTTGTTGGAAGCGTGGCTGCCAATCAACCACCACCACCATTCACACAGGCAAGAAGCAGGTAAAGTGTCTTGCCCAAGAACTGACAATAACGATAACTTAAATAAACATAGCCTACATCTTTTTACTAATAGTAAAGCTTCCCAGGATCTTTAGTTTACATTTGCATCTGGGCCAGAAATAAATCACGAGCTTGAATAAATCAAAATGTTCCACTTCAGCATATTTCTTCCTGCTTGGCCACCCTTTCTACTCGTATTTGTCTCACTCTCACTATTTTGACAGTGTACGGCTTAAAAGGTTGTTGCTCTTGTTTTATTGATTTCCTCGTGTCGTAAAAAAAAAGAGTAGATATGACTACTGGAGCAGGCGCCAAATGCTTCCTCAAGCCGCTGCCGATGAATCCATTCTGGCCTCTGTGACGGGGCGCCTGTGAGAGAGTGTTTTATGTATATACCCAGGGCCTTCAAATGGCTGTATTAGGGCTTTCTTGCAATGTGTTATGGCACTGACTACTTCACTTGCAAAACTGTAAAAGCAATTCGAGCATGCGGTTTGAGTGACCTAGTGAGTCATAAGGGACACCAACAGCTCGTGCTAGTGCTCTGTTTTTCGGGATTATGTCACAAACGTTTTCAAAAAGTAATAATGATAATAATAATGCATTGGTTTTATATAGTGCTTTTCTGGGCACTCAAAAAACGCTTTACATTGCATTATTTATACATTCATAATGGTGAGCTGCTATTGTAGCCACACCTGCCCTGGGATAGGGATGTCAAGATTAACCGTTTTACGATTACCACGATTATAAAAGGACGCGGTAGGTTATCCGTAAGAATTTCAGAAGCCACGGTTTACCGCGGAAATTTTTCATGCTGTCGCATGAGCCACTGCACGCCATAAACGGCGTGTAAACTCACCGGTAGTTGAGGAGCAGGACGCTCTCCTCCAGTGTTGTATCCACCCAAAAACGATTGAAGTCAGCAGAGTGGGACTCTTTAGGATCCAAAAGATGACCAAGGCGTTGTTGTTGTCGATGGACATCCGTTATGCAAACCCTGTCGTCAGAAATTGCACAAAATGCGCTGATATCGGCTACGTCGAATATAAACAACATCTTGGAGATAATCCTTTGCTGTAAATGTCCAGGTCAAGGTAACAACTGCATAACTCCCAAAAAAGTTGTCCAAATGTTCGGAAATAGCCGCAACAACTGGCTCAGGATGTGAACAAAAGCTAACGTGCTCCGCTCTGCTTCAGCTAACAGAAAGGAAAGTGAAACCGGCAAATGTGGAGCTGTTCAAAAGAGTCTCCCTAGTCATTTTGTAAACACGTTTCATTCTCTGTTCACAAAACATCTGACAAATAATTAAGCAACAGCATAACTTTTGAGAACATAAAACCTAGCCTAGCTTGTGCCTAATAATATATGTAAAATAATTATGATAATTATAAAGAAGTAAAGTTGACATTGTTTTTTATTATTCAATGTAGGCCTATTTATTTTAATGCAAAACAACCTTAAAGCATTTTTCATTTTTAGAAACAGTGAATGTTTACAAGTTCAAGTATTAAAAAGATTTTTAAAGACAAAAACTAAAAATATCAGTTCTTTCCTTTCATTCTGTGACACTCCTACCCTGGGATCGAGGGCGTCTCAGTCTGCAGGTGGGAGGTCAAGGCGACTGACCTATAGTGGGCCGGTTCCTTGGCGTGTGAAGTTTTAGGAAGGAGACAGGAGGTCTTCCATAGGACGGGGAACTTCTCCAGGCTGAGGTCAGATTGTAGATGTGGCTGAGGAGTGTGTGTCCTGACTTTGGGATGACTAGGACACCTGTGCCGGAGGAGCGCAGATACCCAAAGGTTCATAAGGTAAAAGCAGTTCTGAAGATAAGGACATTTAAAAACATTAAAGAACCTTAAACTCGATTCTGAAACACACAGGGAGCCAATGCAGTGATTTTAGAAAACCAGTGTAATGTAGCCCCGCCTCCTGGTCTTCGTCAGGAGACGAGCTGCTGTATTTGTAAAAGTTGAGATACTCTTTTTGGGAAGACCAGAAAGCAGGGCATTACAGTAGTCGATACGACTGGAGATAAAAACATGCATTACCGTCTCCGTGTTGACCCGAGAGAGAATGGAGTGGACTCTGACTATGTTCTTTGTGTGGAATAAAAGTCAGCTCAGACTCAAAAATCACTCCAAGGTTTTTCATTGTTGAGGAAGGATTACAACACAGTGACTAGTTTTGTAAAAGCTTTTTTCTCGGGCCTCAGGACCGATGACTAAAACTTCAGTTTTGTCCTGGTTGAGCTGGAGAAAGTTTTCTTCCATCCAGGATGTGATATCTAAAATGCCGTTAAAAAGTGCATTGGCCTGGTGTCATCAGGAGACATGGAGATGTTGTGTGCTATTGTTTCTTATGTTTATGTATTATGTTGCCTGTCCTTCACTTTGGAAAATATGCACCTTATCTGTTCATTCCTTTTGTAAAAATACACTCAATGTTTTAAAAAAGTTGCAAAATCAATTATAAATAGGAATACAAAAAAATCAAAGAGTTTAAGGGCAAGGTCCTAAGGGCTCAAAGATGACCCATACCCTGCCTGTCCTTCTGATTGACAGGCCTCTCCCTGCAGAGTGGCGCGGGGGTAATTGGCATTCAGGATCATCGGGACGATAAGGGAGGGTGGCGAATTCCACCAGACGCCTCGCCATTTTCTCATCCCGAACCACAAAGTTCCCCGAGAGCCGTGACACATTTGCACATGGGGTGCGAGAGCGATGGAGAGAGAGGGGAAGAGGGGGTAAGATCGACACGCCACGTCTAAGAGTGGAGGAGACTGCTTTGCATGCAGCGCGTTGGCACCCTCCAGGGAGACATTGTCGGTGAGGGGGAAACGGCTTTCTATGCATGAGCAGAGAATTCCTTCAGGTTTGTGTTTTAGCTACTCGATAGCCCCCCTCGCCCATATCCGATACCGTCATGGCTCTGTCTGGGGGAATTTATGACCCATCACCCCCCTTTCCTCCCTGCAGCCCTAGCAGGAGCAATGGGGAGTGGGGTGATGGGGGTTTGGGCAGAGAAGGTATAGGTGACAGGGGCGACGGGGTGTGCTGGGGGCTCATGAGCGTCACCCAGCCGGTGCTCCATGTATCAATGTGTCAAGGAGTTTTGTCCATTGGAGCATGTACAGTGGGAAGAGGTATTAACATGATAAGGGCCAAGGGAGGCCACGCTGTGATGGTATCGTTGCGGGGTCAGGCAACGAGACCACACACTCAACACATTCGAAAGATTTGAAGCACACACAGAATCACCATAATACTGTCACTTTATTGAATGCAATTTCAGACTGAAAATAAATGTGTTGGGTAGTGCCTCGTGAGCGGAGACGAACAGAGATGATGGTTAGTAGCCTCACTGGTTTGATCACTCAAATGTGTGACAAGAGACAATTTGATTTTGCCTTGAAGACTTTACGAGAAACAATACTCGGACCACGCCTCAAAAAAAATCGGAAACACGCAAGTAAGGTTCAATTTTAGGCTGCACCTCGTCCAGAGAGACCCTATAGCTTCAGTTATGAAAAATGTCAGTAGTAAAAAAGTAAAAATCGAGTGTCTTTTTATGCTACATTGTCACAGCCTGTGGAAATAATTTAAATGGTAGAATCTTTCCAACAGAAACGTTCACAAAAGCCAGACCCACTGATACTGGCCGTCAGCTGTCGTCGTCACATAATTTCCCATGCTGTCAGGTAGGATGTGGTGTCCCGGGGAGCTAGAACAGAAGTGACACTCAAGAATGTCGCATAATGGGGCATTGTTAGGACAGCAACAGCATATGACATGCACACAAGCATGTGCCGCTTTCTCTGTTTTGATGGGGGGCATTAACCTGTGGTATTCTGCCAGCTCCCATAAATTACCATGCGGCTGTAAACCGGTGCCCCTGAGCCAGATCATTACTGTGCCTGATAGGTATAATGATGCAGCCCGGTGCATTGCCATTCGGAGGCCGTATAGTCTTGACTAAAGAGGTCTCTGTGCACAGAGAATTGAATTATGCCTTCTGTCATGCAGTTACCGTGAATTTAATGCATACTGAATCAAGAATCGATAATTTGTCAAAAGCCGCTGATTTTCATTATTGTCAAGCCCCGGCCCAGATGGGATTATGTGGAGTTATTTGAACATCAGGGACAGTGCGGATCCGTATGAAGATTGCAAATCATTATGAATCTGAATCAAATCTATCACAGATTAACTCAGAAATTCCTTATGGTTTTCTCCGGGGCCCTCCTCCATATGCATGAGCGCGGAAGAGCCCAATAACATTCCGCATTAACAATTATTACAAAAACAATAAAGACTTTAATGATAGACTTATATGGCATTGTCAAACTCTTGTATATGCTGCGGGATAAAACAGCAGCTGTACTGGGAAGCCCTTTGGGAAGCTAATTTAACTATAAATGTTTATTGGCGGTGCTGAGCTTATAGAGAGCCTGCACACTAGTAAGACTCTGTGCCTTCGACTCTGTGCCTTCGCTGTGGGACATTCTTCCGGAGGGAGAATTGTCCATCTCCAAGAAGGTAATATGAAATACGTCGAAGGTTTTATTTGTGCCTTGTAGCAATTTGAGAATCAAATTAGATCCCGCAAATTGTAATTAAAGGCAGACTGTGGAATATTTTAGGTTCCACTGTATGTCATAAGAGAAACTAAACCGTAAAAGTCATTTTAACCTGGAGACACTCAGACAGAACAAAAGCAGCAATTAAAACCTTTATTATAAGTTTTGGTGCAGTAGATGTACTGTAGGTGTTATGAATTGATGTTAATATGCATGAACAGGTTAGATGAGTGTTAGGGATGTCTTCACCCTGGAGCTAGCACACTGGTGGTGGACTGGGAGGTTGGAGAAAGATGAGCGACCTGACAATCCCTGACGGGCAGCGGTGCAGCAGTTAGAGCTCGTGTCACACAGCAAGAAGTCCCGGGTTCGATTCCCACCTGGACAGGGCCTTTCTGTGTGGAGTTTGCATGTTCTCCCCGTGTCGCGTAGGTTTCCTCTCGGTACCCCGGTTTCCCCTACCACTAAATATGTACAGTAGGTTCCCCTCTGGGGCCAGGACTCCCCTGTAAAAGAGATTCTTAATCTCAGTGGGACTTTCCTGGTTAAATAAAGGTCAAATAAAAACTTAGAAAATAATAAAACTACCGTAATTTCTGGATTAGAAGCCGTTACTTCATGCTCTGAACCATGCGGCCTGTGCAACGATGCGGCTAATTTACACATTTTTATGTGCAACTAGTGTAGCGTTTAGATCTTATGTCCGAGCCCAACCACAATTTCGGGCCGAGATATCAAATGGAGTTGTCCCGTAGTTCAGCTCTTTTTCTTACTTAGACTGCTACCAGACTGTGGTGGAGGGAGCGGGGTGCTGTAATCCTCCTGAATCCTGCTCTCTGAGCAGCTGTTCCGCCCTCTCCTGGTAAACGACTGAGCTTTTCAGTTGTGTCGTCACAAAGGAACGGAAGTGCTCTACGTCTGTAATGTAATGCCTTACGGCCTGATTTTAATTCATAAAACAGCTTTTTCATTATTTTTGTTGTAAGAGAGAAATAAAGAAAAGAAAAAAAATCAACTCTCTGACGCGTCTGTGCTGTCCCAGGAGGCTAAACAAATGCACCCACGGCTGGAGGAGCCATGGATCCCAGCAGAAGTCTTGTTTTTGAAGACTGAGCTCTTTCTAACCTACTCTGGACACCGCCTGTTCTTTTTTCTAACCAAACGATAATGTCACGGATGCGCGTTTGGCTACGAGAGGAACAGGACTATTCAACCTTCCTAAAGAAGAGTGCACTCGCCAGAAGTTGGAATTTCTTTCGGGATTCAGCGACTATATCAACCAACCTGATGGATGCTTGGTGAACCTTGGCCAGAATCAAAGTGGATTAACTATTATAACCAACGCGAGTCCCATAACCCGATGGGGAGCCAGACTGAGCGGTGAGTCAATCAAAATGTGTGTTAGCGTGTGTGTTAGCCATTTATGAAACTGTGTTGCACATGTCAACTCCTTATAACTGCATTATGTGAAGTAACTTCACTTTTTGCAGCGATATTTATATTTATAATACTGTAATGTGGAATGAGCGGAGAGAGGGGCGGAGTTAACTGAATCGAAGCGTCTTATCTTCCGGGTAGGGAAAATACCCCCAGAAAATACTTGTATTTCTCTCAAAAATGAGTACTCCATAGTGATAGAGGTACAATATATCATATACATGTCTATACTTTACTTTGGAATGGCTAAAATAGCATGATACAGCTCCTTTAACTCACAGTGGGCTATAACGTGTTTTGGTGTGTAGTGGGTAAACGTACGGAAAACGCAGTGCGATGTTTGTAGCAAAAACGAGCGAGGAGGAAATGAGAATGAAACAGCAAAGAGCAGGGACACTCTCCTGTGTTGCTGGCCGTTCGCCATATACATAACCTGTCCTGCACCGTGCTCATCTCTAGGCCATGCCCTGGTGCAGTGTGTGTGCGCTCTCATGCTACAACATGGACAGACACCTGCAGCTTATAGACAAGTGCGGCCTATGTACTTTTTCTTTTTTAATTTAGTTTGTGCGGCTTATATTCAGGTGCGCTCAATAGTCCGGAATTGACGGTAAATAAATGATCAGGGGTGAAAGAAAGCATTGGACGAGGACCAAAGGGATTTAAACCAAAGATGCAACATCTCCATGGTGACGGGCTATTGATGTCCTACTCCCAGCAAAAAACAATTAGGTCTCAAGAGAGGTAAGAAGTAACAATTTCAAATTATTTTTTCTGCTGTATTTTTTTCTTTTTTAAAGTAAACAGTAAATAACTGTAATGTGCATTGCATTGGCCTCTGATACACATCTTGCACACAGTCCTCAAAACAGGAAAAAATTAAATAATAATCTGGCTAACTTCTCAAATGAAACAGTTCTTTCCTTCCCTACATTTTCTTACAATGCATGTGTTGAGGTAAGACACTGGCTTTTATTCATATAAATGCACAACAACACAAGATATTTATCAAAGTCCCCACTAATTATATGCATACAGTACTGTGATTTATACGTTCTACAGACAATTACATGCAAAATAGTTGAAATTATTCATGGGAAAATGACTGTGGGCATATGAATGAGGAGGACAATATCACATGCCTACAATAGTGCAAAACAAATTAATACATTCTACATCTTTTTGTACAAGTTTTATTCAATCACGGTGCAACTTTTGTAAATCATTCTTAATTACTTGGCTGAGAATTGCTTGTTTTGGATTTCACTGTTGAGATGTAGATGAATCCCCCCAGTAAATGTAATTTCATAAATACATGGATTTTCTTCCGGAAATATATGCATTTGCTTTCGGAAAGTCAGCAGTAAGCGTAAGTCGGCTCTTTATGGGATATCAAAATAATATTAAGAGAAGTGTCACTTGTGGATGCCTGTCCTGAGGCTCTTCAGATAAGAAGAGAGGAAATTTATCTGCCAACTGTCACACCTGTCAACGCTCCATATTCGGAGCGGCGCGACATCTCAGCCAATAAATCAGAGGTGCAAACGCAAGCCTCCAGAGAAATCCAGCTTTTCAACTTTTGTTTGGCACAAAACTCTTTCGTTAAAGTCGCACTAAAACGTGACAATACTACAACTAAAATAATGATATTCAAAAATATGTCATTTCACAGATGTGAGTGATTTAAGCTTCTGCAACGTCAAAAGCCATGATCCCATAAGTTCTGGACTCTGCGGTGGACAATTCAGGTGTGAAAATTATGTCTCATGCTCCCTGAACCACTCTTTCACAATATGAGTCTGATGTTTCTTGGAATATGGCATCAGGGAAGAAGAAATCCACCGATAGAGTAACCTGGTCATGCAGGATTTGCTCAACCAAGACCTGCACGGTAGCACAGCGGTTAGTGCTCGTGCTTCACAGCTAGAAGGTCCGGGTTTGATTCCCACCTGGACGGGGCCTTTCAGTGTGGAGTTTCCATGTTCTCCCCGTGTCTGTGTAGGTTTCCTCCGGGTACCACTAAAAACATGTAGAATAGGCCAGGATGAATGAGAGTGTGTTTGAGAGTGCGCATGGGGGACGACGGATGGAAATGAGCCCAAGGCTACAATCCAGTGTGGCTTGTTCATTAACATGACTGTCCCTACCAAATAAACAAACTAACCACTGCAACAACCCCAGATCATAACATTTAGTTAAATGCAGGTGGCAACTTTTTTTGGGTCAGGCAGTGTAGTTCATAAATAATCATGGATTTGTAAATGTCATACTGACAATAAATCATGTTTTTGGTAACTTCTTGACCATTCTTTCAAGGGCTCAGAGATTCCATATTGACATTTTGCATGAATGTTTTATTTGTGCATGTGTTTTTTGTTTGTTTATATCTGTCCTGTACTAAGATTGAATAAAGTCTCTCTGCACTGACACACTCACACTAAAGCCATATTGTCAAAAGGGAACCTTCAATGGGAGCACTTGCTGGTGAACTCAACACCATTGCCACCGAACAAACCTCAAATTACTTCCCAAAACAGTTTGGATTTTACAATGAAGCCACCCCCCATACAAAACTAGGTCATATATAAGCACAGTGAACTCATATCAGGTATTTTCAGAAGTAGGAAGGTCACACAATGCCGGAGTGCCGAGAGGGAAAGCCGGTGAAATAGGAGCAATGTCGAGATAGCTTCCAGGCTGAGGGGGACTGTGTGGTCTGAGCTGCCCTGTGTGAAAGCTATGGCCTGCGGATACAACTCTTTCTACACCAGCCTCCCTCCACCATGCTCGGTGGAGGTTTGAAGTGAGAGGGTCTGTGAAAGAAAACATGCTGAAGCCATTGGAAAAAGGAGCTTGAAAGGGCTCAAAGACCTTCCGCCAAGACCTGTTTCTCATTCAGAGCGGTGTACAATGGGGATCCTCACAGTCCCAGCTCACGCAATTTGGTGAAACACAGGTGCATACGACAAGGCTGTGTTAGCACTGGATTTTACAAATGCGGTGTTGCAGGCTAAAATCACTCTTCCCACTAGTCTGTCTTGTTGTGGTTTGGATTTTTGTTTAAAGGGGGAGGCGGAGGCGGTATTTAGCTTTGATGTATTTGGTAATCATTTCAAATAAATCTTGATCACTTACATTTTGTTAGAAAATGTCATATTGGTAAAAAACAGCTCATTCAAAGATTCCCTTAATTCGCCTCCGGTATTGACATTTGCAAATCACCTCTGTCCCTTTAAGACCCCTCCTCCTCTCACTCTCAATCAAAACCATACACTGTAATTTAAGAATGGATGAAGTATAGTATGACTTCCTGAAGTCGTAACGAAATGGGGGTAGGCTCCAGGTCCCTTGCTTGTCATTCTGACCAACACATGTTTGTCTTAACACTCGCAGCATCGTCCATTTTCTTTCCTTTTTTTTACAGGTTTTATTTTCACCCTGTTCTAAATAATGGAGCTGGCTCCAAAAAACAGCCAAATTGTTAGCATGAGAGAGGTAACCCACACTGAACGCAACAGGAGAAGCCACCCTCACTTAGTCCATTCTTAATATACAGTGTATTATGAAAACAAATGTCTATTTTTCTTTGTCTCTGTGTATGCATATTAATGTTGGACATTTGTGCGAGGAGCAGAAGTTGCAGTGGTTTTGTCGTAGTGAGACTCTGGTGGATATTTCTCCTCTTGTTTCTCTTTGGAGGAGGGGTAAATACATTTACATTTAAAATACATATGCATGGGGCCTTCTGTGTACACTTGTGTAACATTTTGTTTTTGGACACTTTTCATTCATTTTTGTGCTGGATTGTGTGTGTGTGTTTTGTTGTTCTAATGTTCAGAATTATGAAAATATAAAAAAGAAAAAAGCGACTAATAACTTGCACTCACTCCCCATATGAATCGAAAATGTTTTGAATCTGTTTTGAACATTTGAAAAACTGACAAAACTACAAAAGAATGAAAATCAAAGTAGGTCCATTTGAAGGGGGAAAATGGTGTTGCAAATTAACTTGCTAATGGATCCATTACACAACTTACCTGGACACACAGCATCAAAAGGCTGAATTCATGTTCTCTTACACAGTGTTGTGCTTTGGGAGACCATGACGAAGAGCATTTCTCACACATTCAAAGAGAAAATCCAACATGTGGATTATTATTTTAGATTAGCATTAAACCTATGCTTTTCTATTTGCCCTTCAGTATATTTACATAAAGTTGGAGTGTGTTTGGACCGCTATTTACTTACTGACTATTTAAAGTGCATATGACAGATTTTAATGCTCTTGAAAATATGACTTCTTTAGATGGATTACATCAGTTGCAAGTATCAGTTGCATAGTTATCATTTTTTTCAGTGAAGCAGCGATTTTAATGAAGAAATGTTGGGCAGAAAAGTTATTTTTATTTTAATTTTAAGCTGCTGACAGGAAGTGACATAAACGAAGGTAACATTCCATAGCAGTTTGACTCATTCATTTCCCATTGATTTAACATGGTTGCACGGCAACAGTTTAAATTGTTTACCTTCTTCGATGTCACTTCCTGTCATGTCCAATAAGGAAATGAAAACATAAACATCACAAAAATGGTCAAACTAAAGAAAACTGGGAATAATCTTTAGCAAAATCTTAAATATAATGTGTTAACTGTGTTTTAGCAAATGTGTCAATGTTCATATGCACTTTAAGTTAGTTCAGTTTGTGTTCACACACGCTGGCACTAGACTTTGCACCATCAGCCACATAGCAACGATCAGCTGTTCGTTGAATTTATTCCCATGACAACGGACATCGACCTGTCAATGCACTGACACGCAACACACGTGCGCACTTCCCTGATGTCACACGGTGGTCAGTCTTCTCCTTTGTGGTTAAATACAATGAGGCTGATACGTGAGGTGAGGAGAATGACCTTAATCGACTCATGGCGAGAAAAGCTTCACTGCAGCAGGAAGGGAACGAGGGGCGGAAGAGAGACCTGGATGATATAAAGTTGATCCATTTTGCCGTGTCAGAACAGTAATCCAAACGTCCTCGTGCAGCAAATAGAGACTAGTTCGGCCCGAGGTCGGCCGCATTCACACCACACCCGCTCCGGCTCAGAGAGCGGCTCAGACCACCTGTTTTAGCTGAACTCGGAGCGACTGTTTACTGCAACTGCAACTGTTTATTTATAACGCACTTTAAAAACAACCAGACTGACCAAAGTGCTACAAGATACAAATACCTTAAAATATATAAAACATATATAAAACAGTTAAAATTACACTAAAAGCAATTTTTAAATGTCAACTTCTTAGGGTGTACCAAACGCCAACTTAAAGAGCCAAGTTTTAAGAAGAGATTTAAAAACAGGTACAGAAGGTGCTGTCCTATAAATAAAGGCAACTCATTCCACAACTTTGGTGCTGCTACTACAAAAGCCCGGTCCCCTCTAGCTTCCGATTTGTCCTTGAGACGCTGAGGAGAGCTGGTCAGCTGACCGAAGTTTAGACCAGAGTAACGTGCTGCGATTGGGTTCACACTGACCCAAAAGTGCCGCTCTCGGCTCTCGAGAGCCGCTTTAGGTCGACCTAACTAGAGCCTGTGTGAAACGCCCTAAAACTCACAGGTCCCTCTATCATTTCTTGTATAGTTAAAAACCTTTAACTTCTTAATATTCTGCATTATGTTAGTGGTGTTGCATACTCTCATCCATGTTGGATAATCTGCTTATGTATGAGGTAATTTGTTCACAGTGTTCTCACACAAAATATTACAAAATAAAACCATAAAATATATGCAGCCTAATATATGGAATGTACTGTGAGCATAAATGTGTCATTTCATTTTGCACACATTGGGCACGGTGGTTAAGCGGGTTTGATTCCTGGACTTTGCCTTTCTGTGTAGAGTTTGCATGTTTCTCTTTCCGTGTCTGAATGGGTTTCCTCCGAGTTCCCCTTCAACCAAAAACATGCACAATAGGTTAATCTTTCAGCAGGTGATTCTGATCATCAGCCTGGCTCCACATCTGGAGATGGGTCCTCATGTACTGCACTGTGGTTGCTCACTGCTCCTTACGCGTTGTCCCAGCGCTCGAAGGCTGGGCCAAATGAAGAGAACAAATAAAGTTCACCTTAACATTAACATACAAAAATAATAATAACAGTAACAGTGAAGCTGATTGTATTAAGCTCTGAATGGGGAACTGGGGGTGGGATTAAATAAGTTATCTTCTTCCCACTCCCTTTCAGGTAGAAATGGATCATTAGTTTACATACTCTTTCTTTTGTTGCCCATTGCCTGAAATAAATGAATAAATGAACTATTAAAAATACCTTTAAAACAACTATAGACTAATAAAATGAGTCTGTATTTTGGGCAAGACTTTAAAATACAATTTCTATTCATTTATTGTTGGTAATCAGGTTAGAGCCTTTTTGAATACATGGGAATGATTATGATTTTAGTATTTCACTGTTTCATAATTAAATAGAAGAAAAAATAAAACACACATCTGAAACCACCACAGCCCTGAAATACGTTTAGTGCTAGATAGTCTGCTCGGAAGGGACAATCTGCTGTGATTTTGGATAGATCTGAGTTGTTTAGTCTGAAAATATAACCCTAATTCTTACCATGCATGTTTTTTACAGTCCACACATCTTCAAGTCATTCAGGTCATTGTGCATCCTACTATCCCGATCTAAGCACCACAGTCATGTCGACAATAGCCATGTTGCCAATTTGTCTTTTAAAATAGGTCCACTAGCCACTGTTTTCCGCAGATAAAGCATCCTCCCCTTGAATAAAGCTTCGTTGAGACTCGACATCTTCAGCCTCATTGGGTTATGTGGACAGAGCGATTGAAGCCTGAAAGCACAGTTGGTCAATCGTCAGTGACTTTGCAATATACTACAATTGGATTACCCCTTGCCTTTTGCTGATTACCCTGTGGATGGCATGTCAGGGCGATAGATTTGAACACGAGGAGGAGTCACATAGAGAGAGAGGACAGTAGGAGCAGGAAGCTGGCATGAGGGAAGGGGGTGGTTGTGGGGGCCCCATTGATGTGCTCTTGTGTGCGACACTTGAGAGCGGCCGCCCCTATCTCAGCCGTCCTTTCAAAGATAATGCATGTGGAGATGGATTCTTTTCTTCCCATTTGCCAAAACAATGGCCAGTGTTGCACACGGCGATAAGAAAAGTCATGCTTCAAGTCGCAAGGACAAGGCCTCCCAGTGAGCGACGATGGCGGCGGTGGGGAAATAGTCCAACCCCACATGGGTCTTTTATGGGTCTGATGCTGACGGAGTCCAAGTGGAACATCGGGTTTCTATGTGGATATGGAAACATAGTGTCCAAGATTGTGGACTGACTATGAAGGCATAAGAATCATCGACCTGTACTATGAGGGGAGCAAACCTGATTAAATTAAGTATAAGACAAGTTGTATTCAAATTCAATCGCTGCTTGGTGGTTCCAAATCTCTATTGGCGATCAAAAAAACTATATCACTTAAAGCTGTGTTTCTTGCCACTTTAATATGACAGCTATTTTTGTGCCATTTCTTTATGCCTGTGCGCCCTTTTACCTTCTGCCAGAGCATTCTCAGTGGGAAATATAAAAATGGAAACTACGACTGCTTTTTCTTATTATGTCTCTGCCATGTTCCACTGATACAACTGTAAACTCCGCTATACCGCACAGTGACCCAGAACGAACTTGGAAAAAAGGTGTGGGAGAAATGTGCGATAAGGGTGACCGGAGGAGGCACACAGGTCCGCTGCCGACACCGAGCCCTTGTGGGACTGACCCGAGGAGGAGGAGGCGCTGACATGGAGTCAGAGAGAGGAAGAATGGACCAGGTGTGCCCTATGACCCCCAGCCAACTTATAACTAGAACAGTGTACCCGCTGGTGACACTTTATCTTCATTTAAAGCCAGGTTTCTACACGGCTGTGGCCCAGCTCCTGTGTCAAGGTGGCAGGTTTGTTTTTTTATTTTTTTTATAAGTCACATTGTGGTCAGGTCATAGCAGAAAAAGTTTATGAGGAGGATGGTTTGATAACAAACTAAAACAACAGCAAGAAAGTGGCAATAGTGTTAAAAATGTCTTCTTAAATAGTTGTGACATCTTTATTCACTAAAATATGTTTATCCCCAAGGCACTTTTCAACAAGATTTGGAGACGAAGAAGAAAATGTGTTTATATTACGTATTTCATACACAAATGCAACTCAATGCACTTCACAATGAGAGCCACTCAGGCACTATTACAGACGTTTCCCCAGTGGCACTAAAGGATGGGTCAAAAACAGACAGGGAAGAAAGTACTTAATGATGATTTATGATTTGTATCTGTTGTTTTTTTGTGCATATATTTATTTTATGACTTTTATTTAAAAGGCACACTGCATAAAAGTCAATCATACTGTAGCCAGCACAAAACATGCCATATCAAAGCAACACAAAAACATTGCCAAGATCAGAGATAAACTGTCCAACTTCGATGGACTTATCCAGGCATTTGTATCCAGCAGGTTAACAGCAGTATCCAGAGCGCCGCTGCTCGAGTCCTAACTAGAACCACATTAGTCCAGCGCTCCGGTCTCTGCTCTGGCTTCCTGTCGCTCAGAGAATAGACTTTGAAACAGCTCTTGTGTACAAGACTCTTCATGGGTTAGCACCAAAGTACATCTCTGACATGTTAGAGCCGTATAAACGATCTCGGGCCCTGAAGAGGGAAGTGGTGTCTTGCTCAATAATAAACACAGTGAGGCTGCGTTTCAGATTTACGCAGCTGAAATCTTCATGAAGATGTGAGACAGGCCTTAACTCTGACAATGTTCTAATCCAGGCTGAAATGTCCCACTTCCAATAAAGTTATAGTCAGGTATTAGGAGAGGTGAGCCGCTCACTGCAAAGACTGCAAAGATGTCTGTTCATTTTTAGGTGTTTCTTTTAACAATACAATAATCTGTAATGTTTTTTTTATTGTATTTTATCCCATTCACGTTCCATGGTGTGGCTTTAACCCAAAAGATCAGACAGAGATTCATATTCTCCTTTTCAGGGGAGTCCTAGCCTCAGTGGTTGCCCTGTTGTACTTGTTTTAGAGATACCAGAGCCCCAGGAACAAATCTAATGTAAGACATAAAACTGTATGCAGAAAAACCCCCCTGCTCTGAGTAGAGAGCAGCTGCACCTCTGTACCTCTGCTACTATCTGATCTTTGGTATAGATTTCTATTCTTAGCATCACACTCCATTCAAACGTGAAGCATTCATCAAGAAAAAAAAAAGCAACTAGCATATTGTTTTCAGTTGGCGTTGAGTATGACTTGACTTGAGTTATAGGGTCGATAGTTTGAGCCTTGACCTCTCACCTCTGTCATTCTGTTCCTGTCATATTATTTACAGTTCAACAAACCTGACAGTGCTGCACACAAATCTGACTAGACCTGGGTGGAACTATATTGCACTGGTTTGAATAGAAAACAGTTTTGTTCCCAATTACCGGTGCATTTGTATTCACAGATCACAGACGCGTTTTGCTGACAACATCTAAAGCGTCCCGCGGTTTTGCCTACTTTGTGTCCCTCCCAATGGGAACGGTCGTTTATTTATTCTCACACAATAGAAATTGTGAACAATAAATCTAACTGTAATTCACTTTTAATGTTTTTATAACAATAACACGCTGCTATTTAGCTCTTTGATGTTTTGAAAGTAGTCCATTAATTTCTCCCTCTGTGATCCTTGGCGGCGTCTGATGCTGTTTGTCATCAGACGACCGCTTAAGCTTCGTCCTCAGAGAAATAATTCTGTTCACTTAATTTCCTTTAATTAGCACCAAACATAATTATCATACAGGCTAACGCCGCGGACTCTGGGAGAAATCTTCTTTTATGTTTGCAAAGGATAAAAACAAGAAACTCTTTATGCCACTGATCACGAGTATAGCGCTTACATTGGGAGGATTTAGTTCCATATCTCTGCATCGCCATGAGACATTTGCGCAAACAGAATATACTGCTGTTGACAAATTACTCCGCTAAGTCGCTCGCAGGTATAATCAATGTTTGATCAAAATGATATGCAACAAACCAACAGCATTTCAATGAGAGCTTTTAATTGTTGTTTTCTGCCGAGCCTTGAACAGAGGGAAATCCCAGTTTGATTAAAAGCAAATGAAAACACATCGAAGACATCGCCCGAAGCTTAGTCATCGCTGAAATCATAACATTGCATCTGCGCGGTTCTTTTGTACAGTAATACTTAAAAAAAAATCATTGTTACATTAACTCTCTGATGAACAGGAATCGATTAATGGTTTTACTTAACTTGATGACGTGACTAAATTGTTTTCCCTTTGGATGATGTGTTTGAGTATTCAGAGGGGATTAGGTTCTCTGCAGGTATTTGGTAATGATCTCAAACACATCTTTATCACTATATTACTTTTTTTTTACCCTCCCCTTTGATGTGCAGCTGTTCAATGAAGAGATTAAGTCTGCGCGGCTCGTATGGCTGTGGAGTGTTTTTTTCTTAAAGGGGGGTATTATGTAAAATCGACTTTTTCAAGCTTTATATCATGTTATTATGTCATTCCCTCATTAAACACATGCCTGGAGTGTTGCCTTGGCTCATTCACATATTTTTGAGTAATCAGTAAAAACTGGCAGCCATTTTAGGTGTAGCATGCCTCAGTCCTCCTAGGAACGCCCCCACCTCCTGGAGACGCCTCTGGACCTTTGTCACCAGCCAAGCCACCAACCACTGCTCCTCAGCTCAGCAGAGCCCCTCCCGCACAGTGTGTTGTTTAGATGCCACAGCAGTGTGCTGAAGGGGGCGTGTCGGAAAGCTTCTTAAAGAGACAGAGGCCTATTTCAAGACGTTCAGTACAGCCATTTTGAGAGAGCAATTTTATTCAAGGCAGTTATTTTAATTTACTGCATATACAGACCAACAGAAGGTTACGTCATCATTGTAGTATGCTATAGACTGGTGCTATGTGATTGAAAAAAGCATAATACCCCCTCTTTAAGAGATCGAGAGGATTCCTGGATTTCCTTCAGGAGAGACTTTTTGGGACCTGCCGCCGCGGTGCTAAGAATAGCCAAAGAAGACATTTCAAAGACTACTCAAAGATGCGCAACTGGGTCGAAACACAGCTTCAAGAATGTTTTTGATGAAAGCAACAGTGTAACATGGTCAAAAGCTCTAAACATATGATTTTGCACTTTCTGCCTTTAGTGCATATTTGTTTTCTAACTTCTAACTTTCTAACTTCCTCTACATTTTTTTAATTATTTGACTGAATTTACTTTGTAGATTTATATCTGAAAGTACGGACAAAATGTACTCAAGAAGCACCTAGACAATTGTTCAGTCTTGTAAATCAGTACGTAGTTCCCCACCTCTTTGTCTCACGTACCCCTTGAGTCGTACGTTTAAATAATCCCTTAAAGGGGAATTAAGGGATTCCCTGGGTGAAAAGTGACCTATTAAACTAAGACAATTCCGTATTTAATAGCGTTTTGTATTCAAAAGGATCTAAAATATGATCTAAATCAAACCTTTTACTGAAAAGACATAATTAAAACTAACTTTCCTTTGTAATTAATATTGAAATTCTACTCAGTTTTAATCTGAAATAATTCCAAGAATCAATCAATCAATCAATCAATCAATCAATCAATCAATCAATCAATCAATCAATCAATGGTTTTGTATAGCCCAATATCACAACAGGAGTTGCCTCATAGGGCTGAAGAACCCCCCGATATAAGTGCTCAAGTACCCCAGGGATCCCTATACCCCTGGTCTGGTTGGGAAACACTGTAAACACTGTAAATAACACAATGTTGAAGTGTATTTGGTAACACTTTATAATAATGGTACATGAGTTCATGCATGATTTTCATGAACTTATGCATGAATAAATGCATGAATTCATGAAACATTCATGAATTACTAAATCATGACTTCTCAGGAACAAACATGATTACATGTTGGTTCATGGATGAATTCATTGCTAAATTGAATGTCTAACTACTGTAATGAATGTACATGAACATCTTAATGATTCATCATAATCATGAGGACACATAAGAATACCATGAATTCACTGAATCAGCAATGAAATGACAATAAATGATGAACCAATCATGATCATGAGGATCATGCATGAACATCATGACTCATATGGCGGAAACCTACTTGCAAACAAGAACATAAAGTATAACTTTATAGGCTCAAATTTACGGTAATCATGAACGTATCATTTGCTAATCCTTAATTTCAGTATGATTGTTCCCCTCAACTAAAATGGTGCATTATCCTAAACTTTTTAACCTGTTAAAAACCAGCTCTGGAGATCTTATTTGGTTATGCTGTACTTAATAATTTGTAATAAAGGTTTTTTCCACACAAAAATTCCAATTGAGGAAACAATCCAGAAATCATTGCTTCTTCTTCAGGACTAAGGTGGTCTATAACAGGTTAAAAAGTTTAGCGTAATGCACCACTTTAGTTGAGGGGACATCATTTGCAAGTAGATTTCCGCCATATGAGTCATGATGTTCATCCATGATCCTCATGATCATGATTGGTTGATCATTTTATTGTAATTTCATTGCTGTTTCAGTGAATTCATGGTATTCTTATGTGATCCTCATGATCATGATGAATCATTAAGATTTTCATGTACATTCATTACAGTAGTTAGACGTTTAATTAATTGATGAATTCATCCATGAACCAACATGTAATCATGTTTGTTCCTGAGAAGTCATGATTTAGTAATGCATGAATGTGTCATGAAATCATGCATTAATTCATGCATAAGTTCATGAAAATCATGCATGAACTCATGTACCATTATTATAAAGTGTTACCGTGTAGTTACTGATAGATTTGCTGATATCAAATTCCCTGCCTGATTTATAGCTTGTAGCTCCCAAAAACAGAGCAAAATATTTAGAATGAACTTTACCCAGACACTAAAAAGAAGACAAACGTGACTCCATATTAATCCCCTCTGTAGACAAATGTTATATCAAATATGTATAAGCTCATTTCCAAAAATGTCCTACTAGGTGCATGAAATTTAATAGTGTCATAGATCTTTGGTGGCTCAGGCTTGTCTTGCTTGATCTCGCGCAGGCCACTAAAAAACAAAACCTTTTTGTATTCTCTCTCTTTCCATCCATCTGACTTGGCCACACTTCCATTGACCGTCCTCTCAAACCCAGTGGCTCTAATTCTAGGTGACATATTTAGCGCATGGTTTGGCTCGCAGACCTACAGCTGTGCTCCCTTTCAGCACTCAAGACAAGAGCGCCGATGCATCTCGTGAGCATAATTAACCCCTTCATTGTGGAAATAGGCTAGGCGTAAATATTGTGAAGATTTGTGCCGTGCCGGATTGGGTGGAAACAGATGTTGCAGATGCTGAGGCATGCTTGGGTGGCCATTTTGGCTCTGGAGACGCAGATGACATCAAGGGACCCTAAAGGGGCAGTGAAGTGAGATGTAATGGTCAAGAGGAGCAGGAGGGCTTTCTATTTTTCTTTGAATTGTTCCTTTGAGGTTGAAATGGGATGAAAAATCACCACTTGAGATATTGTGCAATAGAATAGAATATGACCGTGGCAGCTGCACTTTCAAAGAGTTATCTTTTAGTGGTAATACGTAGAAGGTGTTAATTTGTCACCTGACAGAAAAATAGGTTACGGCTTTTATGTACTTACTTTCCGTCTAAAAGAACATCTAAAAGATAATTTAGAACAAAGAAGGCATACTTATTTTTGTTAGATATGAAGCCTAGCTGTAAATTGAACCTGGAAGTATAATTTCAGCATCACCCACCTCCAGCCAATGATCGCCAATATATATTTGTCAATATATCTTTCTAATTGCTGCTTTTGCTTTTGTCTCTATTTGAGTGTATCCAGGTTGAAATACTGTAACATTCTGTATTTCCACAGACTATTCTAGTCTTAAAAGCTGTAATCATAATGAAAAACAATTAAATGACAGACTCAGGTATTTGTTTCTATGCATTTTCAGTAGATGAATCTTGAAATAAATGTTTTTCTGCGATCGCAACCCACTAAAAAGGGTTCCACGACCTACCCGACCCACCAGTTGAGAACCAGTGATATATTCAAACGCAGTGGTTAAGGTAAGATTCTCCCCAAAGAGAAATTCCAAGTTTCAAAAAATTCAAAGAGTTTTCTTAGTCGATTCATTTGTCAATGAATTGAAATGATTGTTCTCTCGTCCTTGACTGTTGAGCGGGGGGTGAGGAGTAAGGGGTGGCACAGGGAGGGCAGGGAAGGGAGGGAGTTCAACTTCCTGACCGCCCGGTGTATGAAACTGTTCTTCAGTCGACTAGAACTGGCCCGTGGATTCCGCAGTCTCCTCCCAGAAGGCATTACCTTGAAGAGACTGTGTGATGTAGGGTCTCTGGTGATTCTGACGGCTTTGCGCATGAGACGGGTGGAGTGAATCAGAATCAGAATCAGAATAGGTTTTATTTCCATGGTTTGGATACAGACTAGGAACAAACTAGGAATTGTTCTCAGTGCAAACGTGCGACATAAAGCATATAACACAGAGTTAAGATACAAATTTATATGGCTATAGGGGCATGCATAATAAATATTAAATAAATAAGATAAAATAAAAGTGACATATGGTAAGATAGCAACAATTTGACATTGAACAACAGCGGGATTATTTACAGATGTGTAGGAGTATAAAGTGATATAAAGTGATTAATTGATAAAGTGATAGCAGCAGGTCTAAGTGTAGACACACCACTGTAACTAAGCTACAGAGACTTTTCTTTTGTTCATGAGTCTGATGGCGGAGGGGAAAAAACTGTTCAAGTGGCAGGATTTAGTTTAGTTTATTTATTTATTTATTTGAACAGGGACAGTGTACAATATACATTAACCTCAGAAAGGATTTATGGGTCTGGATAGACCGTAGCCTCCTGCCTGAGGGGAGAGGGGTGAATAGTCCGTGTCCAGCGTGAGAAGGGTCAGCTGTGATCCGACCCACACGCCTCCAGGTCCTGGAGGTGAACAGGTCCAGGAGAGATGGGAGCTCACAGCCAATCACCTTCTCTGCAGCAGCACAATGTGCTGCAGTCAATGCTTGTCCCGTTCTGTAGCACCGGGGTACCACACGGTGATGGAGGAGGTGAGGATGGACTCGATGATGGCCGTGTAGAACTGCACCAGCATCCTGGTAGGCAGCTTAAGTTTCTTCAGCTGCTGCAGGAAGAACATCCTCTGCTGGGCCTTCTTGATGAGGGAGCAGATGGTTGGCTCCCATTTGAGGCCCTGGGTGATGGTGGTGCCCAGGAAACGGAAGGATCCACGATGGAGATGGGGGTGGGAGAGTCTGTCAGGGCGAGGGGGTACGGTGAGGCTGTGTCTTTCCTGAAATCCACAATCATCTCCACTGTCTTCTGGGCATTCAGCTGCAGGTTGTTGTGGCTGCACAAGGACGCCAGCCGGTCCACCTCTCTCCTGTAGGCAGACTCATCACCGTCTTAGATGAGGGTGGTGTCGTCCGCAAACTTGATCAGTTTAGCGGACTGGTGACTGGAGGTGCAGCAGTTTGTGTACAGGAAGAAGAGCCGGGGGAAAGTACACAGCCCTGAGGAATTCCAGTGTTTATAGTCCGAGTGTCCGAGACGATCTTCCCCAGCCGCACATCCTGTCTCCGGTCCATCAGAAAGTCAGTGATCCACCTGCAGAGGGAGTCGGGAACGCTGAGCTGGTAGAGCTTTTCTCGTAGCAGTCCAGGGAGGATGGTGTTGAAGGCAGAGCTGAAGTCCACGAACAGGATCCTGGCGTAGGTTCCTGAGGAGTCCAGATGCTCCAGGATGAAGTGGAGGGCCAGACTTACTGCGTCGTCCACAGACCTGTTGGTTCTGTAGGCAAACTGCAGCGGGTCCAGGAGGGGGGCGGTGATGTCCTTGAGGTGGGGCAGGACCGAGCGCTCAAAAGACTTCATGACCACAGACGTCAGTGCCACCGGCCTGTAGTCATTAAGTCCTGTGATCTGTGGTTTTTGGGGACAGGAATGATGGTGGATGATTTGAAGCATTACATGTCCTAAATAGAGGGGAGAGGGGCTCCACATGTGTCCTCTACTTTTGAGCCATCCTTCAATGTAGAAAAGGTTTAATCATCAACTGGACTGGATTTAGGTAAAGTTGAGACGTTTCACTTCTAGTCACAGAAGCATCTTCTTAGCTCTTTAGGTCATAAAAGACGATGCATGAGAGCCTTTACAAACATCTTTCAATGGTTCATGGACAGGAAGATGAACCTATTGTGCATGTTTTGGATTGGAGGAGGAAATGGAAGTCCACTCAAACACTGTTAAAAGTCCTGAACCCCAATGACTCAGCCACCATGAACAGGTACGTACAAGGTTATCTACAGGTCACCATTTTGGCCTTCTTCGGTCTCTAGTGATGGTTCAAACCTGGTTCGTAATTTCAAGTAATTTCAGCTGAGAACCTATTTGTATTTTGTCCACACACCATATTATTCTTCAAATATTTAGGCAAACCATCACATATGTTGATTGTGCTGTCATTCTGACTAATTGCAAAGTAAAAACAGATCTGGCAGAATCACGTTCATCTCATTGCATCAAGAGCAAAACAATTAGCGCTAACAGCTCATTAGCGATGCCTACCTCTATGCGTGAGTCACTTTTGTTAACCTCTGCTCCACATGTTGATCATTTATTATGCAAATGGGGGGCAAATTCAGGATTTATCATACTGAGCACAGTGTCATTGACATTTATGAATGGGGAACGCAGCTGGGAAGTATCCCTTAGCATATGTGTTGTGTGTGACGCTAGTATACTAAATAGGAAGCTAGCGTGTGCATGTGTGTATATGCCTGCGGCTGTCGGAATTCAATAAGGCAGATGGGCCTTTTTAGAGCATTATCCTCATTGCCAAAGAAAGCACCAATCTGCCTCTCCAGTCAGTTTCGCCAACAATGTGCAATATCAATATGTACCGCACATATCCTTTACACCAACACTTTCACATTCACTCGCCTCTTTTGTTGTGATCTTATGGTTTTGCAGCCATTGATGTGAACCAAAATGAGTCTGAATCCCTTTTTTTGCGCGAAAAAGAAATGCTCTCAACAAGGAGGAGACGGCGAGAGGTGTGTTTTGGCCGCGGTCTCGATGGAGGGAGCGGAGAACAGACATCCACCTGTAAGAGAAGCTCTCTGAGGGAGTTGGTGCTGGGAGAATTCTGCACGTCACGAACGCCTTAGCTTTGAATAAGAGAGTATTCCCCGCTGGTCCGCAACCGACAGAGACGATTTACGTATGGTTAAGTCAATTCATAGTAAAAAATAAAATAAAAAAGATGGTAATTTTGGTTCATAATATAACACAATCTCAAAAAGGTGTTAGTTAGAATACAATGCTCTTAAGATAAAGCAATGTTAGACACTACCTTCTGTTCAAAAGAAGGAAAATCTGGAATCTGACTCAAAGCAAATCATTTAAGTCACTTGTGCTAGTTTTGACAAGTCTGTTGTTTTTCTTGTTTTTTTTACTGAATATGTAATGGATCACTCTAATGTGGAAGATTTTCTAGAATCCTATTTCATTTAGAACAAGTACAGATCAGCCCTGCATATTCTTAGTGATGCCCATGATGTCCAAAAATAATTTCTGTCTGGAGACAATAAAGGCTGATCTGATATCTGATCTGATCTGATCTGATCTGATCTGATCTGATCTGATCTGATCTGATCTTCTATCTTATCTTATCTTATCTTATCTTAAGAAGAAGAGAAGAAGAAGAAGCTACCTTTGTAACTTCAGTTTCCCCTGGGGAGACTGACAGTAGCGCTGTCGCGACTGCACACATTGTACGCCAACAATCCCTCTGACCTCCGTCATTCATTCACACACATCATTCATCCTGGCCTATTGTACATGTTTTTAATGGTAGGGGAAACCGGAGTATACTAAAACTATTGTTTAATCTTCAGGACATGCCTGTTGCCTGGTAGCCATGCTAGAGCACTGCTGTGGTGGTAAAGTGCCCTATAATGCAAGGTGATTCTGAAATTTCCCATATCTGGAAAAATCTCTTTGACATGTTAATGACTGACCAACACTCCGCATTTACAAGCACTTGGGTTATCGTTAAAGCACAATAATTGTGTGTCTTGCCCAATGAGCAACATTATTAACCCAGTTGAAAAGTGATCAAAGCAAAAACATACCACAGTAATTCAAATCTCAAACAGACCAAAATTTACTTGTAAGCACATGATGTGTTTGCATCATTTTTTAAATTCGATTTTTTTTTTCTCACAGTGCATGGTACACCTTTCAAAATGCGAGGATGATTTCTAAGAAATTTTCACTTTAATAAACAGATGTCAGGAGTTAAAAGCCTGCGCTGCACTAGCAGATGGATATGGTTCAGAAAAGCATAAGTAAATAAAGCGAACAGGATAGCGCTTAGATGGAGGGGATGTGCAGGTGAGGAAACATGAGCGAGCTTCTGAACAGACTTTTAGGGAATTTCACCTGGTCCCTCGGAGAGTCTCAGATTCTGTCGCAAGCATATGATTAACTGAGAAAAGATCGCTTTATATGAGAAGATTTCATAATAATAGTTTTGCACTTTTATAGCACTTATAGACACTTAAATGCTCTTCAATTCCAAGCTTTTCTCATACACTCCTAACTCAAACTCAGTGGTGACAAGTTCCTTCACCATACAATATAAACTTTATGTAAATAAGTGCTTTATTTGTCATTGTACAAGCGTACAACAAAATAGTGTTAGGTGTTAGTCCTGAGCCGTTTCGACTGAGCCACGCTGCCACTGTGGGTCAACCTGACCAGCATGTTTTTGGAGGTAGAGGAAACCGTAGCACCTCGAGGAAACTCCAGGTGCTACGGTTTCCTCTACCTCCAAAAACATGCTGGCTGGAGCTTCAGGCAACGGAGAAAATTACATGCTATAGAGCAGTGAAATAATAAGCTTTCACTTTTAGCTAATGACATGGTAATAACTTCTGTGAGCCATGATGGACACATTTTGAACACATTTTGAGTGCACAACCGAGTGCATAACCGGGCTGGTGCTTGATGGGCTTTAAAAATGTTCAATTTTGGAGCGCTTCAGAAGTGATCAAACTGAACAAGTCTGTGTAAGCTCTCAGTCATACAGCAGGTTTTTGTTGTTGTTGCATTTATTACACTGTATGGTGCGGCAAAACAGCAAGCAAACTCTATACTAGAAGAAAATAAGTGGGCTTAACATCCCAACTTTTCCTATTTCTTGCCATAATTCCAACACATCATTTTGGATATGCTGAAGTCATGGCCCCTCCAAACTGCCGCATGTTTGTGTGTGAAGAAAAAGAAAACATGAAATCGTTAAATTGAGCAGAATGGGGCTCAGATGGTCGAACAGTGGACGGAGAATGAAAATTAATGGACTATAATAAAACAATTTGTCATAAACTAAACTTATGAACTCAACATAGCTGCGCGAGGATCCCCAATTACTGTTCACTTAGGCTGCGGCCGCATGTGCATTGTTGACACATCGCTGAATTGACTCGATTTGCACACAGTAATCAAAGACGGAGCGGAGCAGCTAGAACAAGATAGTGGCGTGTCATTTCGTCGACAGGCTCGGATAAAGCCGGTTTGATTAAAACAGCTGCGCGTGCATCGGAAAACACATTACCATCTTGACAGTCATTATTAGCATGTTGTGCGTTTGGCCCTGTTTGTAAATAAATATGACGCTACGGCGCGGAGTATGTGGGTTGCCGCGTTGTGAGACGTGCCACAGCTGAAAGGTCTCCAAGCAGAAAATGAGTGGCTTATGAATATGCATGATCAGACCCCATGTGCGTATCTTCATCGAGGCTATGCGCGACCCCAGGCTAAGGTCAGGGTGTGTCCTGTTCACGTGCTGAAAGCTACGGTATGTTAATTCTGCAGTGTTAATATCGTGCATATCAGTGCTCAAAAGTATACCAGCAATGCAAGTGCGATTTTATGAAATTGAGAAGAACCACTTGCAATGATGTAGCTGTTCTGCCAATGATGATCTTGGATATTTAGGTTATTTAGCAAGCGGGTAGTGATTGTACTGCTCATTCTGGATCTGTATACACTGCAATTTGTATGCACACACAATAGTTCATATTTTTGCCGCAAGATTAAAAGCAAAAACAGGCCCCTTTCTTCAGTAATTAAATAACAGTAGGCAAAAAATAAATAAATAAAGATCCATCCATCCATTTTCTTCCGCTTTATCCGGGGCCGGATCGTGGGAGCAGCAGTCTGAGCAGAGATGCCCAGACTTCCCGATCCACGCACGCCTCCTCCAGTTGTTCTGGGGGGGATCCTGAAATGACACAGGCCAGCTCAGAGACATGGTCCCTCCCAGTGTTAATTTCGTCGACTAAAATATTTAGTCTTAATTTCAGTCAAAGTAATATTTTTGCTGACTAAAATTGGACTAAAACTAAATTAAAAGTTTTTCATGAGACTAAAACTATGACTAAAATGTCGAGATATTTTAGTCGACTAAAATAAGACTAAATAAAATTAAAAGCAGAGACTAAAATCATCCAAACTTCTATTGACGGTCTGAAAGAGCCTCATATCATGTAAATCCACTGCCAAAGGAACAGCTCTGAGCTTTGTTCATGTGGGAGCAGCTCCATGAAGCAGAGGACCTTGATTAAATATGATATAATGAATATTATACATTTCGTCGACTGAATTTACTTGCAATTTTAGTCGACTAAATCTTGACTAAAATTGAATTACATTTTCATCAAAATACTAAGACTAAAACTAAAAAAAAAATGTTGTCAAAATTAACACTGGTCCCTCCAACGTTTCTTGGGTCTTCCCGGGGAACTCCTCCTTACGAGACATGCCCAGAACACCTCCCGAGGGAGGCAACCAGGAGGAATCCGAAACAGATGCCCGAGCCACCTCAGCTGGCTCCTTTTGATGTGAAGGAGCAGCGACTCTGCTCCGAGCTCCTCCCAGGTAACTGAGCTCTTCACCTGATCTCGAAGGGTGCGCCCAGCCACCCTGTGGAGGGAACTCATTTAGTCTGCCTGTAGATAGATATAGATAGATAGATAGATAGATAGATAGATAGATAGATAGATAGATAGATAGATAGATAGATTAGATTGTGCATTAGTCTCTTGCTCACATTCACACAAACAGAGCAGGATCTACAAAATAAAAAAATTATAAATCCGCGATCTTGTCCTGTCAGTCATTACCCAGATCTCATGACCATTGGTGAGGGTGGGAATGTACGTAGATCGACTGATAAATCAAGAGCTTTGAATAAGTATGGATGGCTTTGAGGTTTTTTGAATAAATTAAGATGACTTCAAAAACATTTTTCCATGTGTTTTAATTGGGACCGGAAATGTAACTACATTTATCTCGAATAATCATTTAACTGCAGGAAATTAGCAGCGTTTTGAACTAAATTAACACAATTAATTGCATTTTAGTGGCACAGAGCATTTCACAGTTTTGTTGTTTCTTCCAGACATCAACATCTGTAAAACATTAGTGCCACTGAATTATAGCTCAGACTCTCGGACACAATCTGCCAAACTTTAGCACGTACAAACTCCACACATAATTGCTCACACCGTATGGCAATCGGTCTCAGGACCTTCTTGCTGTGGTAAGAACACTGACCACTCGGCCACCTTTCTTGTGTCTTAAATGACTGTGGGTTAAACGAATGCGATACGTTGTACGTCCTCTATATCATACAATCCAATCCCCACACACACTTTCACTTGTTATTTTATTGCATGGTTTATTTACCAGAATAAAAACAATCTCAACCTTCTTTCTTGCCTTTGCAAAGAAACAGAATAACAGGTTTCAGAGCTATGAATACTTCATGACCATGAAACAAAGTCCGAATAAAAGCGTTCCAACCTTTTCTGAGTCACTTTTTAAAGAAACAGTCTGCCGTGAAAAGGCTTCCTGCTCACTTGTTTACTATGTAGGCAATGGAATGTTCATATACTGACAACAAGTGAGAATATAGCACTTGTTCAGCAGCCGAGGTGATGTTTACACAAGGAATTAAGTTATTAACCCAAAGAAGGCTTAATCTGTTATTATGGCAAGTGCATACACAATACAGTGCTGTATATTCCCAGGTAAATCTAGTAACGCAATTGTCTTGTTTACTGACCTAATGCTATTTTCTTTTGCTTAATTTCACACTTATATACAATGAAGAATCACAATGTACTGTCTGTGCAGGGCTCAACACAACGGCTGTTTATAATGTGTTTGCCAATGGACCAAATAGAAGCCGGTTCAAATGTTGAAGCATATACTATGATTGTGTCCCTTATTCTAGATTGCCCTTTCATAGTTATGTGACTGACCATGACAGGAAGGGAATCTGGTTTTGCGTGCAAATGTTGAATCTATAGTAATTGTCATACATCTCAACAATTCGGAATGTATCAAGTCACATTAGAGGCACCAGATGATTTAGTTACATGACATGTTGTAAAGTATTTGGAAACTCGGGGGGTTTCCTCTCTGTCTCTGGTTGTGTCGATCCTAAAGTGGCTCAGCTTGGCCCACAAACGGCTCCCACATGTATGAAAATGCCCTAAAATTATTTACGTTCTTTGTGTTCAAATAAACAGTGAGTAGATTCAGAACAAACCATTAAGTCCCATATTCAAGTATCCTAAATGCATAAGCAGCTCTCTGCCATTTTTTACTAGCGGTTAATAAAAGTATTAGCATGTCAAGCACATATCGTGTAGAGATTTCAGAGAATAATCCTTTACACATTCATTCTATATTTGTGATTTCTTACTTAAACAGGCCAAAGATAATTTGGAGTCTTGTCTATCAAACAGGTGAATGCATGTTCCTCATCATGACACAGTTCTATTTACATCTACATACTTCAAAGCTTGTGATAAATTCCATGTTGCTACTATAACTTGAAAAACATCAGTTTTTAGTGCATGTATGCAGGTGAATTTCCATCTCCCTGGTGAGAGTGCACAGCTGGGAGATGCGCGCTATATAAGACATGTGGGTCCTAAGACAGTAAACAACAACAAGAAAGCCTTGTATGCCACTGACAGCAGAACGGGTGTGTGAATACAGAGGTGGACTGGATAGCTGCTCCTGCCTTCATAAAACACCATTGTTTGTCTCCTGTTATACAATTAACTCACGCGTTTGATCTTCTTGCTTCGACTTTCATCCACCTCGAGTAATGAGATGCAACCTGCTGGTACTCTCCACCTCTGAACTCGCTAAACATGACAGAAGAACAATAAATAGCAAGGCATGATAGGGGCATCTCAACAGGGGGTAAAGTCATGTTGCTATATAAAACAAGACGGGCCGTCATGGCGTCTTTGTAGTGCAAAAGTGTAGATGATGTTACCTGGGCTTATGTGATTAAAGGCTGCACTCTTTTCTATAATAGTGTGAAACCAATTCCCCATAGTTGTAGTTTGTGTTGATATATAGTATCTGCTTTACTACTGGTTTGAAACAGGGGGAAAATAAGGTACAGGTCGTATGGCCATGGTTACACTAAATCCAGAAGGCTATTAAAAAAACAACAACTTGGACATACCCAGATATCATAACTCCAACACAAGTCGTATATGATGTTTATTTAGCTTTAAACACCCACAATACAACAATTTATCATTCAGATATTCAGATATTGAAGTAGTTTATAGCTGAAACTAGACCACTGTCTTATGACATCAGTAAATTCTCATGTGGTAGCTGCGTCCAGACTCAGTGCTAACTTTAACAAAGCACCCATTCTTCATAGGAATTAGTTTATAAGCTCGTTTTACAACTCTCTGGGAGCAAAGCCAAACTTTACTGTCCTGGTTTGCACACGACAAGGAGCCTGCTGGTTCAAGATCAATAGAAATGCTTTATCTGTAGATGCTCACAATCTTTTCCACAATCCTTCGCTTCTGCAAAATACTGATAGAGGATAAAACAAATTTCATTCCATGACTGGGAAAAAAATGTGCAGGGCAAGTTTTGCACCTAAAAAAGTATTCATTATTTTACGGAACCATGTGTGCATTTATTATATTTTTCACCTCCACCAAACACTCTTCTGGAAGGCGGCATTTATTATATTTAATAACTGTACTTCTGTTTTATGCAAAACCCCAGCCATGTGGTGACTTTAACAAGTAGCATTTGTAACAGAGGCAGCGGTCTGGCGTTATTCGGTTAGATCTCACAGCGAGTGTGCTATTATTGCCTCTTAGAGTTGGTGAAATCAGTCCTTTTAGTTGTTTAGATGTTACTGTTAAACTGCTTCATGTTTTTCCAACCCTTTCACGGGCTTTGATTACTGCACATTAGACTAACTGTGTGCTGCTATTCCGCCTGCCCTGATAACATTGCTTTACAGGGAAGAGATACAATTGCCCTACGCTCACCTCGCAGTCTATAAGAAACGCCGCAATGGACAAAAAAGCGCACGCGACAAAAGAGCTGAAGAGGTGCCGCTTGTCGTCGCCTTGGCACTTGCGCCGTAAACTTTGCATTATCTTGTTTACTGATACTGTTCTTCCCACATAATGAAATTCAAGAATAATGGAT
Source organism: Neogobius melanostomus (assembly GCA_007210695.1). Lineage (NCBI taxonomy): Eukaryota > Metazoa > Chordata > Actinopteri > Gobiiformes > Gobiidae > Neogobius > Neogobius melanostomus. The sequence continues at coordinate 682,115 of VHKM01000131.1, read as the reverse complement.
GATCGATCGCGAGCTGCCTGCATTCAAAAGGGAGAGGAAGAGTCCCATTCACAGACTGATGAGTTCACACATTTGCACGGGAGGTCTTAACATCTTAAGTTTCACAGCCTCCCGCGCCGCGCCGGCACACTGGATCTTATATCAGGGGTGCTATTTGGAAGGCCGTTAAAAGCTGATTTAGATAGCTCGGTAAAGGGAGCACATTGATTGAAACGGGATGACACTTGAATTTGTCTTCGCACAAGGTTAAGGCCAGCGTGAGAGAGAGGGCACGAGGACAAAGGCAGATGGAGCAGTGGCTGCGGCTGAAGGGAAAGTATATATGCTAACATTAAGGTGTTTATGGGTGCGTGGGATAGAGCCCTTGAGGATTCTTTGTTTACTCACTGGGTTGACCTGTCTTAACCTCTGCACTGTTCTTGAGACAAGTGCAGCTAATCACTACTCTAATGTGCTTTTATTCCTGTAACGGAAGTGGTAAACCATAGTAATAGGTAATAATAAGGTAATTTAGAGCAACATTGCAGTACACAACATATTTTAAAGTGCTTAACAATACAGAACAGACATTTTTGAAATATAGATTAAATAAAGTTACACTTAGATGAGAAGTGATATAAACGAGAGTGCAAATACAATTGAGTCTGAAAAGACTCACAGAAACAGAGTGTCGTGAGGAAAGTTTTATTGGACATGAATCATAATTGGGACTCAGACACCGACGGAAGATTGAAATAACGATAAGAAATACATGGCGATGATGAATGATTGGAGTCTGGACACTGGTGGTGGTAGAGGATGAGACCAGGGGCGGCCAGTTGACAACAGCAAGCAGAGCCGAGGAGAGGCCAGGCGGAGGAAGGTCACAGCACAGCTGGGAAACGGCCGAGTGATGGACGAAGAAGCTCAAGAAGGGGATCCTGGGCGATGAATGGCTGAAGCAGGAATGGGCAGCTGCGGTGATTGGCTGTCACGAAGGTGCAGCTTGAGCTGGGACTGTGATTGGATGATTAGTGAAGAGCTGCCGGTGATGAGGCAATGAATGAGAGTTGCAGGTCTTCCAGGTTGAATTTGCACTGAAGCTTCATTTACTAAAACACAAATAATTATAAAATGTCACTAAAAGTGAATAGGGGAGATAAAAGACTTTCAGTTGTCTATATTTAAACATCATCCGGGGAAAGGCCTGTCTCACATCTTCAGGAGGAATGCTCCAGATTTTAACTACATAAATCTGAAAATACTGTACAGCCTCATCATGTTTGGTCCTGAATCTGGGCATGAGCAGGACACCACTCCCTGAGGTTCTCACAGCCTGAGATGATTCTTATAGTAGTAAATAGAGCACCATTTTGATTAAAATTTTAACATGTTGATGTTAATTAGCCCAATTTTACTTTTGTACATCTTGTAATGAAACAGCACAAGGAATATCATTCATTTTATTGCATCATTGAAAAAAATAAATATATACTGTATATATATAAACTTAACACACGTATCACTAAACTGCTCCATGGTCAATAAAATTCAACCTTGAACCAAATCTTTAAGAAGTCCAATCTAATAAAAGTGAAATATTACACTAGTTATCATATTTTTCTCTAAAATCGTTTTGTTTTGTTTCACAGTATGGAAAAAAGGCCATGATTGTCTTCTGTCTCATTTTTCTCACGTGCTGAAGTCAACCCCGTTGGAACTGCGACATATGATGTGTTTCATGTGCCTCAGCTGTGTGACACCGTGATTGATGCTTCATCCCGCCCTGACGTCCTGATGCAAACAGCTAATAAATCTGCCTAAAGCCTTTTCACTTCTTCCTCTTCCTTTTGAAACCACATCCACGGCACCGCGCTTAACTGTTTGCCCTCTATCCTTTATCAAGTATACATTATGCTCTTGCACGTCGGACATTCTCAATTGCGGCCATACTCTTGAACAAGTGTTATGTATCGCGCGCGCCGCATAGCAACAGCTGCCCCGGCTCAGTTAACGGCTAAGGCAAAATGAAGGTGACTGGTAATGGTTATTGTTTCGTCCCCTCTCCAGCCATTTAATCTCTTTTCAAAAAGCTTCGTGAGAAAGGGGCATGCAGATAAAAGTCGATGTGCGCGCCAGGGACACTCGGGACGAGCCTATCTCCCATTCACCTGCTGCAACCTCTCCAAAATGGCACCCAAATTCTCGGTCACATGAATACGCTCCAAGATAACAAGGTCTTATAATCTCATGTGCACGTTTGGAGCATTGTGATCCGCGGCCAGATTAAAAAAAATCCATTAATATGTAATTTCAGCAGAGTTTGCTACAAAAGGCCAAACAAACTCTCATGCACAATGACAATAAGCGCGGTCTAGTCCGTGTGCTAAGCCAGGCTACTTAAAATCCAATCTCTGCCTTGAATCAAAGTCAGGAAAAGCACAGTGATGTTAATGACATGTCCTATTATGCAATTATTATTATTTTTTGGTCTGTTCTTTTTTCCCCATTTAGATTTTCTGGAATTGTGTTGAAAGTCCGAACTTGTGCTACTTTTTTTTTTAGGCCTTGTACACTTTATTGGACAGGAGAGATACTCAACAAACTGCCAGAGCTGGGACTCAAACCCAAGACACTGAGGCTGAGAGTGTCCAGTGTACGCAGCCGCCTTAGCAACTTGTTACAAATTGTTCAGATGTCAAAAATAAAAGTTTCTGAATAGAAGAGGGAGAGTTCTACACCCTACTGAAAGGGCCAGGGATTTCAGTAGTATCCCTCATGTATCCCTATGGCTGTGTGGCAACAGACATGAAATTTGAAACCTCTTCGTAATTTAATCAATCCTTTCCGTAGTCCCTCTGGGGGTATTACAAGTGTTGGAATGATTGGGGGGTCTTTTATCTGCCCTGGTGTCTCTGGCCAGAAAACCACAATTGCAACTGTGCCTGCACCGGGAATCACGAAGAAGAAGCTAACAGGCTAACGGGCAAAGCTAACTGCGGGCTAGCGCCACTTAAACAGTTTTAACAGCCAGTTTTAGTGAAAAAAGTTATCTCAATTGTGTTGTAACTGGATGTACAATATCCCTCTCTCCCTTTATCTTTTCTGTCAGCGTAGTATTCACTCTCACGGACAATTAATGAGTAAAAAAACGCAACATGCTACGACACCTGCAGTGGCGCTTATGGCCTCTAGGGTGCACAAGTTACTTAGTACTGCTTTAAGCCCATGTCTGATAAGGAAGTGAAAAAATAAACATTACAAAAATGTCCCAAATCCTACATTTATGTGTAACAAAAACAACATTTTGATCAAGAAAGTCACACAACTTAAAAAAATAATAAATAAAAAAAGAAAGAGCAAACTAAATACATGAATGAATAACTCTGAAATGAAAATTGCTTTCAGACCAAACTGAACTCACATTTTTTGGGGTAGGTAATGCGAGGCGAAGATGGCTGCGGCCCCATCTCTGGCGATGGCGTGGGCATATCAGGCCCGGCAGATTGTGCGGTCTGAGTGGCTATTAAAAGTGACAGGAGCGGGGCCTCGGACTTGGGGAGCCTCCTGATTACACCTCTCTCCTCTTCCACTCGGCCTATTGACTGTGGTTTAGGATGTAGCATTCCATTTCCTGCAGAAATAAATTAAAAGTCAGAATTAATTTGGCTGACGCGTGGATGCAGGTGCTTTCTCCATCTCTCGCTCTCTTTTTTTTTTCTTCTTTTTTTTTGCATCAGCTTTGCCTAGCCTGGAAATCAATCGAACCCTCGGCTCTTTGATAAGGCGAGGGCTTATTTTCAGCCTGCGACAGTTTTGTGGCAACCCAAGCACAAAAGGTAAAGATTTGATTAAAAGGGAGATAGTCAGCGACGGAGGTCTTGTTCTTACTAAAGAAAAGATCAAGGCGCCTAATCATGTCTACTACAAAGGCAACTTTACAACCACACTCCTCCCTCATTGTGTTCAACATATATAGCACTCTAGTAGCAACGTCTGATAAGGTAAGGGAATGTGTTTTTATGTTTTGGAAGCAGAACAGCTTCAGAACGAGATTCAACTTCCAAAGTACCAAATGCACTAGATCTTGTTGATATCCATAAATGTGCGTTTGTGGGGCTGTAAAGATTGCCTCCCCACGCACTGAGAATTCTGCACGCTTTCGAATGGTCGGCCAGAAAGCATCTAGGAAACTGATGTTGTGAATGTTCAGGGCCATAACCCTGTTGTATAGTAAAACTTTAATGGCTCTGCAATGTCACCTGGTGGGAAGGCTACTGTCAGAAGAGTAATATAGCCATGCCCATGCCAATTCATTTGTGTATTTATATATGCTGTGCTCAAGCCATTGTCATAAAAATGCACCCAGTTCTTTCTCCACAAACAACATGAAGAGGCTCTAGCAGGAGCACACCTTCTCACATACATTTCCTGGGGCCACAAAGGCTTGTTGCTCGGGCTTGTGCTGCTGTGGGGAGCAGGGTCAACCCCTTGAACATCAAAGGTGCTTTCATGTTTCTTTTATTCTAAATGGCAGGTGTTTGTACAACACCAGGAACCAGGAGCACAAGCTGGTATGACCTACAGCCCCCACTCAGACCACAGCCGTGTCCACAGTGTCTGAAGGACATGTCCTTTGGTGGATGAACAATGAGACAAAGCAACACAGAAAAGATTATTGAGCACTATGTGGTTAGGAAGATGGACGTGATTATTGTAGCACAAAAAGAAGAATGATGAAAAGTTACATGAGTACTTTTCAAGCAGAATATGTGATTTGACCTTGAGATTTGTTTTCAGACGACACAATTTGATAAGGAAATAAAGTGATTTGGGTCACATGATGCCAAATACTAGTTACTAGAAAGTAACTGTCATAAATGGAGGCGTATATAAACGATCAAAGTTTTGGTCTGTAGTTGACAGCGGTTTGGGGAAATAGTACGCTTTCAGAAAGTATGAATTTTCTGTTTTTAAAGTTCTGTGCAGACTCTGGAATGGAGCCGAGTTTGCGCTTGATGGAAAATCTTGTTTCTAGTTGGTGTCTCGTTCAGCTAATGCTTTGCAGATGGGTGACGCTGATTCCCCCACTCTTCAGTGTGGAGATGGCTGATTAGCATTTCAAATCATCATGCTCATTTCAGCACATTTGACAAGAGCAGAGCGAGACGGAGCGGACATGAGAGGAAGAGGGCAGAGGAGAGGCAGAGGACAGAGGAGTCTATCTCCTCTGCAGCAGGAGCTGTCAGCCGCCGCCGTCAGAGCGCCCATAAACAAAAAGTGTTTTGTGCCTTAACAAGCTCTGCAGGACCTTCAGTGGGAGATGACACAGAAAAGCTTACTCTCCAGGGGTGACAGCACTGTCTGCCATCAATCAGTCAGACTGTGCCTCCCGCAGACACTGCCTTAACAAGGGCATCTCTCAGATTCATCACGCCACGCAAAAAAGCAAACAACGTCATGATGAAATATACACATCTGCATTGCAAGCCATTCAATTCCACTGCTAGAAGTGTCAACTGAGAGTTATGTATCAAGTTTATGTCTGTGTAGAATGACGACAGAGTGGTTCGCACCTCTACCTCCCAGCAAGGAAGTTGTGGGTCCATGCTTGTCAATGATGTTATAGAGTTTGAGTGGACTGTAGTGTATTTAACCCTGTCCAAAGCAACACAAAGCCCATTATAACCTAAGGCGAAACAAGAGCTGACTAAAAACACATTTCCTTGTGTGACATTGAAATTGCAAAGACTGTGTAAGCCGTCTGCACGTGTGTCCCTCTGCACTTAATGCCCTATAAACCCTCTTTCAAACACCATATCCTTTGAAGCAGACAGATCCAAAATGACGCTCTCTGTCATGGAAATCATCTGAAACAGAGTGTCACATCCCGGCTCGGGCTGTGATCAAAGCCAACATTGTCATATTTGGGAGGAACCGATGTGTACTAATGCATGATGAAACTGTCAGAAAGTTGTTCAGCCGCTCCCCTGTGCATCTTAAAATAATCATTTGGATGCTGCCTCCTCGTGTGTCACCGATTCCTGCCTTTGCAATTGGTTCCTCTCAGACATTAGCTGACAGGGAACAAATGGGTTACATTTGTACGATAAAAAAGATCTAATGCTACTGCAGGTATAATTTACACATGTTATCCCCGCTCCACTCCTCAGATCAACACTCACGTCTGATCATTGTCAACATGCTGCCGCTCTTGCACCAGAATGGAAATTTCAATGACGAGTCGCTCAGCTCTGCATTCTACGGCAGATAAACAAACCGCCACCAGCTCCTATTAGCAGTGAACAGGCCTAATTAAAGTACTTATGAGCTTTGTAATTTATACTCCAAAACAAGCCACGACTAGGCTTTCATCTGCTGCCTTCACGCATTGTGACAGACGCTTTGGATTTGCACGGCTCTCCAAAGAAGGCTGGAACGATCACATCTTCGGGCATAGACTTGCAGTTTCAGGCCGTCTCTTTTATGAGCTGCAAACGGGCTGTTCCTCCTGCTGATGTCATGAGGTGGTGATCCGTGCAGACTTTTCTTTTTTAAAAACAATAGCAAAACGATGTAACTTTGCATCTTAAGACATCAAGGGCTGAAGATCTTCCATAGTGGGTGGAATTTCTCACATTTCTGCCTAAATTGGTCATAAAATGTGGTGTGAACTTAATCAAAATCATAATAATGAGTAAACAGTGTCTGCTTAAACTGAAACCACCCAAACTATTACATGTTATCATATTCTTAAATGGCCATAACATGTAAACATTCACAGGACAGGGAGGAAAAAAATAAGTGAACCCTTGGCTGACGCAATAACTGCGTTTTCTCGTAGTTTCAGATTAGACGTGCACAACCATCAGGATGAATCTTGGACCATTCCTCTTTACTAAACTGTTGCACTTAGAATGTTATTGTTTGTGTGGTATTAGTTTAAGCAGACACTGTTTACTCATTCTTGTGATTTTAATAAAGATCAGACCACATTTTATGACCAATTTAGGCAGAAATGTGAGAAATTCGCTCTAGCTTTTTAATTATACAGGGGAAATAATAATAAAAACAAAACTGTAGTGGAGATGGGAATGACAACAGGGAAAATAACAGGACCAAAAGAGAATTATAACACACAGAATATAATATGCCTGTCCCTACACAAGTCAAACGTGTGATAAGAAATGTCAATAATTTTTAATATAATAAATAGAAACACCATTGGACTGACATTGGAATATATATCAGAAAGAACTACAGTATAAACCTGGGATTAATCTCCAATTACATATTTAAAAGTCAGATTAACAACGTAATTCTTTTTTAGGTATACTTTGTCCTATCAATTGTTCTTTTTCCTTTAAATTCTGCAAACATCTGTAACAAATGTACGGCATTTAAATGCTCTTCTTGGCAAATTTTGCTACGTCTGAAGCTGATGATTGTATCTGTAATCTGTATCTGTTGTACCTAAAGTCGATGTAGTTTAGAACTTACAATTTATTATGTTATGTAAATGTATATTGAGTTGAACACGGGGCAGGCACTTATAAGCTTATTGCTTCAGCCTACTCCATTTTGAGCATCCGGAATTGTATACATTTTGAAAGACAAAATGAATGTAAAATTGCTCAAAAATAAACTAACTAAACTAACTAACTAAATTCCAAGCGTTCGCATACATTTTCCTCCCACTGTGCATACTGTAGGTTACAAACATGCCAGGTTTGCTAATATTATAAATATCTAAAACATTTTCTGATTTATCTTCTACTGTTAACACTCATTTCCACGGAGGGCTGTTTGCTCCTATTTCTGTCATTAACATTCGAGTGTAATTCTGTTGTACATGCTCGGCGCCGAGATAAACTCATTCTCCACCAAATGAGATTTGAAAAGCAGGGAGTTGTTAACCTCTGTTTTAATTAAGATTGCACAAAATTGTTCCTATGATTCTACTTTTCATTAAAATTGCCCATAACCTGTTATGAAGATTACAACAATCATTTCGTCTTAAAGGAACTAATGCTTTGTCTCTGTTGTCTTTTTAACTGCCCCAATCCAATTGTGCGGCTCAAATTAACTGTGGAGAACCTTGTTATTCACAGAGTGGCCATACAGTCATTATGGCCCGATGCTAATCAACTGATGCCCTTCATGCCCCGTGCTCTTTGACGTCACGTGGCCATAAGAGTGAAGCCATTACATGTTTTTTTTTTATCCACAGTGAACCCTGGAAAGTTCAAAGCAGGAAACGAAACATTACTTTCTACAAGAACCGAAACATGTGCTCTACTCATATCTCCTGTGAGTTCCATGTGCCATTCTGTGTATCCCGAAGAGCCCTATTTTGCAGATATTTTGTTGGGCCTGGATGTGGTAGGTAAAATGTCTTGTTCTTGAACGCTATGCTGTCAGTGTCTGCGGCATGTTGTCAGGCCTGGAGGAATGCAGACAGTCTCAGTGACAGCTAGTCTGGCTGCTGTCCACGTCCAGTAAGAGAAGAACAACAGCTGGTGCAAAATACATTTACTCGGTCTGCCATTGTACCATATACTCACAGCGCTTGAATAACACACAGTTAAAGGAAATGTTTTTTTTTTTACAAACATGCCATGAAATGAATGTGATTCTTGTATTAGCGTAGCAGTTCATATTTAAGTTCGCTTCCAATGCTAATATTTCTTGTTTACAGTCCACTTTGAGGATTTTGCCAATCAAACACATTTGACCCAACACAATACAGGAAGCATCCCTTTCTTCCCCTTCACATACACTTTGTAGCATAGTAAGCTAGCTACACTAATGAGTAATACCATGGCAGCAGTGATGGACTGTGAAATGCGTAGCTGTCAGCAGGAGCTACACCAGGGCGCACTCATTTCTCCACAGCATCTCTGGTTTGCACAGGGGGGAGATGGCCTTGGGTGAAGAGGTGCTCTGATTTCACAGAAGTCATCCTCGACGCCATCATTTACCCAGCCAGGAAGTGATCTCCAGCCCCACTTAAAACACAGTCCCCCGTGTGAGCGCATGAGCCGCGAGATAACAAACTCCGGCTGCAGCCACAGAAGCAGGCCCAGTCATTATGTGTAGTCCGCACCGCAGCTCTTTAAGTATTAATTACAGTCTATCTATGTCATGCCGTGTGCTGTTTAACATTATTATTATTTTTTATTTATTTATTTTTATTTACAGTTATGCATATACGTATTTACATATGTACATTATTTACATTCGTACACATTCCGTCGTTTCAGTTTTTCCACATATTACTTGAGGCATCGTCCAATATGGTTATTATAGGTTAGAGTTGGCATCACATCTTTAAGCACCAGACAAACCATTTTCACATCAAAACTTTTGTTTTTTTTTATTCTCCTTTCTCCGTTTTATAGACTATTTAGCTAGTATTGGTGTATGAAGAATAGATGTCACCAGCTACAGACATGGCGGATCTAAATGGTAACAATGAATTTTTCCAACTCTATAAAGACTAAAAGCAGGCAAAGGGCAAACAAAAAACCAGCAAAAAGACAAAGAAACAGAATCAGAGAAAAACAAAACAAACAACAACAGCAACAAAAAAAAAAAAGACAGCATATTTAAGATATCAGTTCTTCATAGATGTTATTTAGATCTATTGCTTTTTTGTTTGTTATGTATTTGGTAACGTCCAGCTGTTTAACATTATACATATTATATAACACAGGATATGACATAGGAGATATATGTTCTATGAAACCCTTTCAAGTGATTTATTTGGATCTTTGACGGACATAATAAATGCAGTTTCACATTATGGAGATTACGTAGTAATATCCATAAACATGTCTTTGCTTCACATTCAATGTTTTGTCAGCTTTATTGTCAACTCTACAGTAATCAAAAGAGAGCATTGAAATGGCATTATTCAGACACAAAATCTGGAGCAAAATTAACACTGCATGGACACAATAGGGATAACGGAGGGAGGGAAGGGGAGAGTTCAGCTTTCTGACAGCCTGGTGGATAAGGTTGTCCTTCAGTCAGTTGGACCTGGCACAGATTGCGACGCCGCAGTCTTATCCTTACAAGAGTGAAGAGGTTTTGAGACAACCCTGCCTTCTCTGATCAAAAGCCTTTGAACGGACACTGTCCAGATCATTGCTGTTGAGCCAGATCTTGGTCAGGAGAATCTAGCAAAGTCAGCAATGTTTGTATTACCATTTTATTTACAATAGCATTTTCAATGATTTTTTTAGTTTTAATTTGATAGAGGATTACATTTCTCCTTGTGCATGGGAAATATGCTAATAAAAAACAGAAATGACAGAATGTGACAGAAATGTGTCCAAGCATCATTTTGGCACACCATTTGTTGCCAGCGTAGTGTTTCCATCGCTTTAACACATATTCCTCTCTGACATGTCCTTGCGTCGGCTTTTACGAGCAGAGAGCTTTTTTCTGTGCTTATATGTGCCGCTAAGGACTGCACCATTTGCACTTTTGTTCAGCGTCCTCGCGGAAGCCTTCTACAGACACGTCTCCAGACCCACTCCACTTGTACATATTGTCACTGTGCACTATACAGTTGTGGAGTGATTTGTGAAGTGTCATGATCAGTCTCCCGTCAGCTAAAGGTTACTAGAACAAAACCAGTGTCAGGGCTCCGTGCTGGTTCCTACAATGCATTCATAGCTGACATTTATTTCTTCCATTGACATTTAATGTGCTGCCTCACCTGCATAGCAATCCGCATGCGGTGTATAGGAATATTATGTCATTGCCAAATATACATTGTCGAACATACATTTTAATCAAGAGACAGGCACGAGGGACTGAAGGCGAGTAGTGAAACTTCCTTTGTTCGGGTTATCATGTGCCGGTAAAGTTTACAAGCGCATGACATCGCAAAGCAAACTGTCTCTTAAGGAAAAATAAAATCTGCATGTAAAATCGTCAGGTCGTAATAGTGAAGTGAGAATATGTCGACCATCGCCGTGCATGGCTGACACTCCCCCTCTTCATCTCTGCCTCTCTCTCATGGCGTCATAAAGTACTCATTTGCTCTCAACGTCTCGCGCACAATGTTACGGACAGATAGGACACTGTTCGATATGTTGCTGCTTGATGATGAGCCCTGTTTAGGAGAAAATATTCAAATGCACTGAACCTAAAAGCAGTTACAGTAACATAAAAGTGGGACTGATGAAAACCCCAGTCTGATGTGTCATTATTAGCAATCACGTATATACAAATCTCCAAGCATATTGACAGAAAGCTCACAGCCTATATACCAGTGTGATACCGCATTTGAAAGCCAAGACTAACACAGCTTCTAAAACCATGTGTAAGATCTGTGCGAGTGAAACCCAACTTACATCACATTTGCCATTCCTAACCCTAATCATAACCCTAACCCTTGACCATAACTCCCTGATCAAGAAGGGGGATGGTTAATTAGCAATAAATCAGATTAATTAGTAATGAATCAATTAGGTAACAAGAGCTTATTATTCAAACACAAGTTGTATGAGTTTGTAGCCTACGGGTTGTTATTTTTAACTGAAGTACACAAATAGTAGCCTTAAAAGCCTTGGAAACATAAAGCAGTACTAAGTAACTCATGCCCCGAGAGGCCATAAGCGGCACTGCATGTGTCGTAGCATGCTGTGGTTTTTTACTTATTAATTGTCTGTGAGAGTAAATACTACGCTGACAAGACAGATATTGTACATCCAATTACACAATGGAGATAATTTTTTCCACTCAAACTCGGCTGTAAATACTGTTTAAGTGGCGCTAGCCTGCAGTTAGCTTTGCCTGTTCTTCTTCTTCTTCGTGATTCCATTAGAATGTATTGGTGACACCTACCCGGTGGCAGGCAAGTTGCAATTGTTTTTTATTGGCCGGAGACACCAGGGAGAGATGAAAGACCCCTCAATCATCCTGTGGGGAAGCTGGCCACGAGTGATCAAAATGGGCAGGTAGACTTGACAAGTATAATTCTTACCAGGCAAAACATATTCTTCACACAAGAAACTTCTCCATGACCCATGTCACTTGCATGAACAAAATGGCTTCCTGCTTTTATACCCCTCCTAATGGGAAGGACCTCCCATAGTAAGTACCATTAGTGTGATGGGTAAGTTCAAATAATAAGTTTACCTGGCAGCTTAACATTTTACATAAAACAAGTTGGTGTTTAGTCCAAATGATAAGTGTTTAAATCAAATGAATAAAGACCAAATAGAAACAAACCATATACAAAGGAAACTCAAAGCAACAGTTTAAACCAATTTCCCCCTGCCACATGGTACAGCCTGCGCTTCCAAAATGGCCGACAAGAAGTTTTACACGGACAATGTGAAGCGTAATCATTAACTTAAATGATATGGCAAATGAAACAAAGTGTCGAAAATAAATACTGGGACAAACCCACTTTGTCACACATCCCATTAACACTTGTATTACCCCAGAGGGACTACGAAAAAGATTCATTATGGTAAACAAGTTACTTAGTATTGCTTTAAAAATGCGGATATGTAATAAACTGTCTATTTAAAAGCATATTACACATGAAGGAAAATTAAAAGTAGTCAAATTAATATTTAGTCTTTCAAAAGGCTTAGTCTGTTTCGGCCCCCAAACAACACCATGTTTACATATTTGACCCCCGCTCCAAATGAGCTTGACACCCCTGCAGTATTGGGTCTCTGCTGTGTAAAACTGAACTTAAACAGTCACATCAAAGCAATAACATCATCAGCTTTTTACCATCTGAAAAACATTGCTAAGATCAGAGGAATAGTGTCAAAACCAGACTAAGAGAGACTAGGGCATAAACATACTAGTCGACTTTTGTGGCAAGAGTCAACTAGTCGTGTGTGTTTATCTCTTTCTCCCTCCCTCCCTCTCTCTGCCTAATTTCAACATTAACCCCTTTTCCGTGTTTCTTGACTATAAAGTCGACTTTTAAAAATCAGTAGTCGTTCATGCCTAGAGAGACTAATCCATGCATTTGTCTCCAGCAGGTTAGACTACTGTAACAGCTTCTCATTGGCCTTTCCAAACGAGCTGTTAGAGCTGCAGTACATCCAGAACGCTGCTGCTCGAGTCCTGACAAGAACCAGGAAATATAACCATATTAGTCCAGTGCTCCGGTCTCTGCACTGTCTTCCTGTCACTCAGAGAAGCTCTGCTTGTGTACAAGTCTCTTCATGGTTTAGCACCAAAGTACATCTCTGACATGTTAGAGCCGTATGAACCATCTCGGGCCCTGAGACCTTCAGGGAGGGGTCTCCTGCTGGTTCCCAGAGTCAGGACTAAACGTGGTGAGGCTGCGTTTCAGTTTCATGCAGCTCTGGAACAGTCTTCATGAGGATGTGAGACAGGCCTCAACTCTGACAATGTTCAAATCCAGGCTGAAAACAGCTCTTTTTTACCCGTGCATATGAAAACTGAAAGTATTTTATCTGCACTCTTGCCTTTTACTGTCATTGATTAATTTTATGTTGATGTTTATTGATTGATTTTATCTGTTTTCTTGTAATTTTATGCAACTGTGAAGCACTTTGAATTGCCTTGTGTATGAATTGTGCTCTACAAATACACTTGCCTTGCTGTGCCTAGAAGTGTTTACAAACAGAGAAAACTGAAGGAAACTTAATAAATAGCTTCATATGCATTATAAACAACCAAACTAAATACTTAGCACCTGCAAGTTATTTTTCATGCCAGTAATGACATGAAACGATGACCTTCAGCACACTTTGGTAAATTCTTTTAAATGCATCTTTAAGTGCACAAAACACCACGGAGATTTCACATCATTTAAATTGTCCCAGCATGTCAGTCCAGGCCCAGTTTAGATGCGTGTGGTTCAGTGTTGTACGAGTATATACAGACATTCTAAGAAGTTGATTTTGTAGTCCGGGTTGGCTGTTTTGCGAATATGCATATGTGTGCGTTTGTCATTTCCTTCTCATTACTCAGAATTCTCCTCTGTGCCCCGAGCGGATGGCATTCTGTACATCCACAAAGCAGCAGCGCAAACATTATGTTTACATCCAGAATGAAATAAGCCAGTGGAATAAGGAGAGCTAACTATGATATATACCCCAATTAGGCATTCAAGAAATTTACATAAGTGAAAAAACAGCCTCAATTAGCGCATGAGCAATGACTGGTGGCGTTTGATTGTGGAAGGGAAATGCAGGGACAATGAACGTAATTTACAAGATGTTTAATTTTGGGGTTGGAAAATTGAATTCGGCGACAGTGAGAAATAGGCGGCGTGTTTGAGGGAAGATAGAGAGCATTTTAGTAGCAGGCAATAATTGGGAAAAAAAAAGAAGAGAGATTATCTTAGGGTTTAATCTGATCGAGTGTACCTGAGTCATATCCTGATCTCCATGAAATTCATCATCTTTTATTCTCAGTGGGTCACATAAAGTACAAGGGAATCATTCAATTTCTCCCAAATGACAAGTGTCTACTTTGAGCAATTATCTCAAGACAAAAAGAGTTCTGGTGCTGTCCACAAATAGAGACACAAAGACAAATAATGTGTCCACAGTTTATTTTTCATTGTAACCTTTTTACTTTTATATTAATAAGATCCTGCCTGTGTTGTTCACGCAAGTATGTGAAAAGTTTTACCTTCATTCATTTGTGTTGTCTGAGGAATCAAGTCCATACTCCTGACACAAACACATAGAGTAACATTTTGGTGTAAATATGATTTTTTTGTACCAAAAAAAGTGCAGAAGGAAATTAAACAATTGATTGGATCATAATAACATGTTTAATATCTACTAATTTGTGTACTTTTTGTGTGCCACAGTCACATCATACACTGTAATTATTTACCCATAGAATTATTATTATTAAGGAAGCCAGGGAGACACTGGCTACATTTGCACGGAGACCAAAAATCTGATCATAATCTGATTTCTGGAGTTCTCAGATTATTGATGTGGCATGTAAACAGCATAATCTGATACACATTATTTTATATTCATATAATCGGATTTATTTCTGATCTCTCACACGTGTGCATAAACTAACCAGGAAAATTCAGCAAGGCAAGGCATGTTTATTTATACCGCACATTTTGTACACAAGGCACCTCAATGAGCAAAGAGTCCAAACTAATGTCACAAAGACAAAAATGAAATGATATTATGAAAAGACTGAAAGCATTTTTGATTAAATAATAAAAAAATAAATACATTTACTAAAGAAAATAAGACGTAGCTGACTGAGTTTGAAGCCCAGACCTTTAAGTGACTAAACCTGTGCTATATCCCCTCGGTTACCAAGCACAAGAAGCTGCTGCCACACGGAGCGGTTCGACTCCAAGTCCAAATATGGAGGCGCAATCATTCACCTCTGCAGGTGGGCCTGATTGAAGGAGGGGTGGGGAAATAGTTCAGTTGCTCTAAAAATCAAAATGTAGAACCTGGGGTTTTAGATTCTTAGGCTATATCCACACAAAGACAAAACGCTTATAATTTCAGAAACTTTCTTTGTAAACAGGAAGCCAGCTTAGCAAATGTGTGCGTCCACATGGGTTGACTCAGGTCTGTGAAAACGGCGTGATTCATCTGCCAGGCCTGTGTGTGGCGCTGTGACGCTAACACAGATAATATAACAAGATGTAGATGGAGCATGAACAGTAAACTCTATGGAAGGTAAACACTGAAATGAAATGGATTCAAGGATTTATGATGTACAGAAGAGACGAGATGAGTTTATTCTTTAGACGTAACGGGACTAGAGCAGAACAACCTGTCAGTGTCCGGACTTTGACTGTCAGTTTAAAAAACACAGACTGAGTGGAGGCTAACTCTGCCGTGTTGTGTCACCTGTGGCTTGCGGACTGCTGTGGAGCATAGAGGAATGTAGTAAAACTCATTATAAGGTCAGTAGATTATGGATAACAGACACCACACTGGTGCTGTGATGTCATCGTTTTAGTAAAAGTTTGTGTTTAGTCCTCAGCTTGACTTCGTGTTGACAGGGCCTTAGATGTCTGAGGAGAATGTAAACGCATCAGATCTGATTATTGGGTTATCTGATTTTTCTGACCATGTAAACACAGCTGTGAGAGGGACCGGGAGGGAAGGACAGATACTGGAAAGGGATCACGTGAGGTGGTGTCATGCCATTGGTCTGACAACCCATTAGTCCAACGTCTCATTATTCCGAAAATGTACCACTGAGCAGAGGTGCCATTAGTCCGATATCTCTAACCAGTTATGTTGTGGATTAGAGAGCCATATACAACCATTAGCCCTAACCTTAAAGGGACTAGATGCAAGTTGGTCATTTTTATACTCACTAATGCCCCCTCAGGTCTTACGTGTAACTGGGGCTTCTATATTAAGCTGGTACATGACCGAATTAACACCTTTTTGAGTGACAGAGCAGAATTTTAGAGGCAGTTGTGGTGAAAAAGACTTAATTTTAACATTTTTAAACTCTGTATAGTCCCTTTAAGGTCAGTGGGCTCTTGCCTGAACCTAATTTTATTTTTCAACCCCTACTCAATGGGAAATTTTTGGAATAATGGGTTGTCGGACTAATGAGCCGGCCCCCGTGAGGTGTGGTCCTGCTCCCGAATTTAAGATAACACACCTATCTTCATTCACTGTGAAAAGAAAAAACAGTGAGAGTGTTAACTACTTTTTCTAAACATTACAAAATACATTTTCTGAAGTTCTGCCAAATGTATACATTAGCTGCTGACCAACTTTAGAAATAATCAAATAATTGCCAAGAATTCAAACCAAAATGGTGATTAAAGGGTGCCCCCGGATGTAGTGATTTCACCTGAATGAATGAAGTGTATTTGAGGAGGTTTTTGGGACATATTAAAAGCCTGTACATTGTCATACGTTTTATACAGGCCTTTACACACTTCCATACAACATTTAATAATATTCAAGGCATTTCCTGTACTTGTCTCACCTGTCTTCTAAAAAAAAGCGTAGCATTTTTTGACGTACAGGGCCTTTACTGAGCCATCCGGAGACACTGGTTTAGTGTCAAAGGAGCATATCATTATTCTGTTGTATGACAAAGCAGTTTGCCAAAGGGGACTGTAATTACATCGTTGTCTGCTTTTCAGCTGACTTCTGGCGGGGGAATTATTGGTAATCATCCATGTAATGTGGTGCCACTCACTTTCTGACAGCTGAGTGAAACCACAGCTCTGTGGTTTTGCTCTTGTAAAATCAGAGCTCAAGGCCCCATTGGTTTCCCAGTCACAGCGCCGTGTCTTCTGCAGTGTGCAGCCGGCTGAAAGACCACAAGGGTTTATTTACCAGGCAACCTCCGGCCACTTTATCAAATATAGCAAAAGCCAATGATATTGAAATCTGAAGTGTCCATTTCATGTACACTGCAGTAGAGTATATTCTGTGTCAGTAAATTATCAGCAGCTGAGGCTTTTTCTTTTACTTGAAGGCTTTATTTCGCAGGCCCTGGCTCCAACATTTGCTGAATCTCTTCTCCCCACTTGTCACACCTTTAAACGCGACACTCACCGCCTATACAGTATAACCTCTCCTTACTTGTATTTTAATCATTTGCGAGGTGAAATGTTACATTGTGTGGCTTAAAGAAGCGCCAGATTGTCATGTCTAAATGGTCTTCAGTTCATCTGTTAATCGTAATATTCTCCGCAGAACGATATTCCACTTCAAAATTCGTTATTGTGACAGTCAGGCCTAAATAATGACTAAGTGTCCTAGATACAGTATATGGGGCTTTTGTCAGACTCTGTTCGGGATTTGATGAGAAAAACAACCAAAGCCAACGGCTAGAGTCCAAAATGTGTCCTATACGCTGCCGTTGCGCACAAACAATCCGACAATGCCCTCCACGTTGGAAGGACATCATTATTATTTAAAACCTCCATCTCGGCTCTTAAAGCCCCCTCACCTTCCTCGTGGAGTTGCCCTGTCCGCATGAGTGGCCTGTTGTCTTTGTGCTGCCATCTCATAAGCATTCTTTATCCCCCAGAGAGGAGACCTTCTTCTGAATCCTTGCCGCGCCAGACAGGATCGCTGCCAAAAAAAAAAAAAAAAAAAAAACAGGGAGTAAGAGAGAGAGAAAGTGTTGTCTTTTCCCTTTGCAATTGTCAGCACAAAAAAATAGAGGAGGGGTAAAAAAGGGAAAAAAAGAAAAGCAAAACAAACTGTGGCACTGTCAGCTCCTATTTAGAACTTGGTGTTTATTCCATGCACGGCCTTTTATTTATTTAAGAGAAAATGTGCGTCGGAGTGTTGACTGGGAGGAAGGCATGTCACGGCGCTAGTGTCAGGCCGGTTAACACTTCAGCAGACAGCGGCTGGTGGTTAGAGTGCGGCACAGTCATTGCTGTGTGTGTCAATGTCAACAATAAAAATAAAAAAAACGGCTTACAACTTTTTTTTTCTCTGAGCTAGTAGGAGCTGACATGTTACTTGAATGGTTCTTGAAGACGAGCGCCCAAAAAAAAGGAAAAAGAAACAGGTTACCTCTATTTGAGTCTCTCTGTTTCTATACCTGAGAGCTTAAACTAGTCAATTCTATAAAAAGCAAGTTCCAGGTTGTAATGGTACTTTCTTACAAGACAGATTCTCGCAGACCATTTCACATTCCTGCGCAGCTTGTCAGTCGAGTATAGAAGCCGTTTTTTTTTTAATTTTTTTTTTTTAATCTATGACATGAGTTCATATGGAGTTCACGCCAGAGTCCACATAGCGTAACATGTGTCCGAAGGCGATCTCAAAATACAGAAAAATGAGCCGGCTGTACTACTACGCCGCTGTCATGTCAAGCTATATGCATTATCCGGCTTGTCAGGCCAGTTTCCCCAAGAGCGGGCAAGTGTGGAAATTATAGCTTTGATTCAAGAGAGAGTTAAACAAGTGACATTGCAGACTTTAAAAAAAAAAAAACAAGTCTGTCAGTGGAAAAGGATGGATGAAAACAGAGCGAAACGGCTATTATGTGGTTCACTCAGTTTCTTGACTTCTCACTAACAACGTTTTTACGTTATGTAAAAATAAAACCATCCATTGACAAAAATAGGACGTTTATTACTAGTTCATCTATCAGTTTAATTTGGACCAATATTTTCAGAAACTCTGGAGGAAGCTTTGAGCACTTGGGTGTTGGTTGACAATCAGTGCCCATCCAATAAAGTCTCAATAATGAAAAATCAGGATTGTTGCCATGAATTTTTAAAAAATAACCGTGCGCAATTCAACATTTATCGATTGAAAACAAAACAGGTCCAACTTTTTCAAATGGTCCACAGTCCTCTAAATGTTGTCCATACGGTGAAAAAGTCACCCAAGGATGTCACATTACAAACATTAAACTCAGATATGTTGCCAGCCTGTTATTTGACTTTCAGCGGCTCAAACTCCGAGCCAAGGGAAAGTCAGATTATTAAATATGAGTGGGTAAAGGGTGTGTGCTGCTATACCCGCTCTCCCTTGGATATTACTGAGGAGTCCGTGCACCTGCCCCTGGACTGTCAGGCACCAGTGCGCTTTGGTGATTTGGTTTAAGGTAAATTTAGCGCAGCTCACCAGGGACCTTACGTTCAATCCTCTTTTTTTTCCCGTAATACAATGGAGGAGGCCGGAGCGCGGGGTGAAGCCAAATAAATCATTTGCGGGGTGACCAGGCGGCAGTTTAGTCATTGGGTTCGTCAAATTAAATATTTGGGATTCTCGAGTTGCGATCGAGACAAACGCAAATTGACGGATTAAGGAAGACTTGGAAACTGAAGCGGCGATGGCCAACAATGCTTTAGGCTTTCTTTTCAAAATTAGAACCAAAGTCACACAAAAAAACACGCATTGTGGTATTGTTTCAATAAGCTTCTGTAATGTCAAAAGATCCAGTGTTGAAAAAATTGGGAGGCTGGAGTGCTACTTGGATGTAAAAGAGTATGAAACTGTGTCCTTTGGGTGCTCTTCAGTGCAGGGATCAGTTTCAGCAAAAACATTAAATAAACTGAGGCACTCCAAAAGTAGAAATATTAAAAAGCCTGAGATAAAATCATTGCCAATGCGTTTCGGCTCTAGGCCTTCTCCAGGGCAAGCTCGAGATGGCTGCCTCTGTACAGCTATAAGCTTACAGCATTGGTCGTATGTCCAAAAGATCCAGGATTGCATTCATTTTCCCACCAAGATGGGAAAGTGTGATCACTGCGCAAAGCCTCCTCCAGCACATCCCAAGATTCTCAATGGGGTTAAGATCTGGACTGTGTAGTATCCAATCCTACCATACCCTCATACTCATTTCGTACAGAGGGTCTGGATCTTCGCAATTGAGCTCCGTTTTCAGGTGGGAGGGGTGAACTCCTTTTAAAGTTTGAAACGACTGGATCTGATTTTACCCAATCGCTAGTGTTTGGTCGTGAAGTATGTAATGAGTGAGTCAAGCAAGCTATCGAATGCTTGACATCACGAACAACACCCGCCTCTTCCGATCGCTGAATGGAAGGTTGAAATTCAACCGATGTAACGCGGCCACTGAGATCAGACCCAGACGTAACATGTAGGCAAATGATAATTGACCGGAGTTTACAGATGGCTAAGGCCAGGCTAGTCCAATCCATGTGTTAATTATGCTCCCTGAACCAATCTTACACAATGGGAGCCCGATGAAGTGTCATCTTGGAATATGCCTGTGCTATCAGGGAAGAAGAAATCCATTGGAAAAAATAACCAGGATGTTCAGGTACTGTATCAGCTCATCTGATTCTTGGGTACATAGTGTTGCTGAACCTAGACCTTACCAACTGCAGCAACTCCAGATCAGTTAGGTTAATTCAGGTGGCAACTTTTTTTTGGGAGGGGGGGGGGGGGATTAGGCAGTGCATATAACAATATTTCAATCTGAAGACATAACCAATCCGATTCTAGTGCTTGGCGATTCTGAGGAGGCTGATCATTATGCTGCTACAGTTGAGTTGAGCGTGACAGAAGCCAGGGATAAGGAGTGCATTTAAATGAATTGTTTGTAATATAGTTGAGAGGCAGACAAACAAGAGCCTTGTTGGTTGAGCATTATATTGCATTATTACGGTATATGGCAATACACAATATTGCCATAATATTTTAGTTTAGTTTAGTTTAGTTTATTAGAGCAGTAACCATTCTGCTCAAAAAGAGTGGGCTGAAGCAAGAGCTTATAAGCGCCCACCCCCAAAATCAATAAAACAAACATTGATTTTGGGGTAGGCGCTTATAAGTAATAATAATGCAATATAATGCTAAACCATTTCAATACAGCACAATTCATTAACTTAATAATAACCTGTGGCCAAAACAATGATTAAGACTAAACTTTTGCACATTTTTTTAGTTTTAAGTAAGCACTGTTACTCTGTCATAGAGAAGACCTCACATTTTTGCAATATTTGCGATATGGACATTGGGCCTCCTAATGTTACAATACCAATAATTTGGTGATATAATGTCCATGGCTGAATTTTTCATGTGGAAAATACTGTCTTCCTTGTTGAATTGCCGCTCAAGCTTCATTTCGTAATCAGAACCACTCTATTTCTGCACCACTTCCCACATTTGTCACACAGTTAAGTATTATAATGTAATAGCCGATTTGCAAAACAAGAATTAAAAGATCAGTATTGGTTTGAAACATGATTAAACCAAACTGATTTACATGTTTTGCCAGCAGCTCAAGGCTAACGTTTAAAAGCAATAGTGTTCCCAGGATAACTGAAATAAATGAAATACCAAATAAGCTCTTTAAACAAGATCCATGAAACTTATTCAAAAACACTTTGTACCTAAAAAAAAATAACAGTGCTAGATGGAATAGTTGCTGGGATAACAAGTCGGGGTGCTCTTTGTAACCATTTCAAATCCAGATATCAATGTGTTTTAAGAGCCGTTATCAGTCTGGGCACAACACTGAAATAATATCAAGTTCAACAATGGTAGCATTGATATACTGACCAACAGCTGATCAATAAAGTAATGCATAATACTCCAAGATTCAATCATTCAATTCTAGCTCCCAATGAAAGCGTGCCATCCCACTTACTTTAAACGTTCCCGGGTTTGTCTTTAGTGGCCCTTAGCGAGGTACTTACTGTCCCACTTCAGGCCTGATGAGATTCGGAGCCCTGGCAGATGTCAATGGTCAGAGGTTATGTAAAACAGTGCATATATTGATTTAGTGTTATGTCGTTGCTCACAGTAATGAAGCGGGGACAGCTCTGCAGCACAACACACAACTGCTTTATAGGAATAATTGATTTGCAATGACTCGGTTTGGCTTTGTCCAAAAGGAAGATTTTTTTTAGAACACACTTTTGTTTGTGGCATAGCCTGCTTTGTGACTTTGGTTAAAATGCTTAATGGTCACTGCTAAGATGATTGTTTCCATTGCACATATTGGCCTGACAGGGTGCTATTTATCTGACCAGGCTAAGACGGATGTGCCCCCGGAGGCGGCAGTGGGCAGCTGCAGGCACGTACACTCGTTAGCCCCGCTCGCTCTCCTTTTCAAATGGGCCTTTAATGATTTATAGATGTTTGCTTTAAAAAGTCATTGGCATTAATCCCATGGCTCATTAACCATTTAATTAAAATTAAATTTGGTGTTGGGACTAAAGCAGATTGAGAGTATTTCCTCCTGGTGGGAGGTAGTTGAATCACCTCATTTTCGGAAATGCTTCATATGAGGGGGATGTGTACCACACACAGATGACATGCAACACCAAACATTAGTGAAGAGGGACTAGCCAGGGCTGCACAGCCGGCACACATGCAGATATTATTATTTCTCTGTGTGGACCAACCAACAAATGACACAGACTATGGTCTTTGATGTTCTGAGCCAGCATTGTGGATTGCACTAAACCAAAAAGATCTCATTACAGGAGCATAGTCTAATTTGGAAAACTTTTTTTTATTTTTTATGAATGCACAACACAACTCTTATCTTATTTATATCACTCTCCTAAAGCTTCATCACAGTTTTGCAATTAGCTATATTACAACCCCACATAACTACTAATACAAAGCAGAATGCAAATTTATGGCATCATAACGGTGATAGCCCTGCCCTGGCTGAGCTGTACACATTATAATACACATTTCCCAAATCGCTTGGACGTTGACACTGATATAATGATCCAAATGTTTTTTTTGCAGACATTGCTTTGCGTGTCTGTCAACACAAATAGACAGGCACAGAGTTCAGAGAATTTTATCCAATACAGCTCATTCTCCTCCTATCTTCCTATTGGAAAGATACATTGTAAAACAACTTTCAGTCCTGATAGTTTACATTTTATAACAAAAAAAGTAAAGTTACTTGACCCCTGACTTTTTATTTATTTTTTTGTTCTAAACGGCAGCTGAGGATTCATGGACCGAGGAGTGAAGCAGCTTAAACTGCATTGTATTTATTCCATTTGTAGA
Organism: Neogobius melanostomus; assembly: GCA_007210695.1. Lineage (NCBI taxonomy): Eukaryota > Metazoa > Chordata > Actinopteri > Gobiiformes > Gobiidae > Neogobius > Neogobius melanostomus. The sequence continues at coordinate 658,686 of VHKM01000131.1, read as the reverse complement.
GTGAAACCTTTTTTGACCCTTGCAGTATATTTAGTTTGCAGACACTCTCAATAAAGAGCGCCTGTAAGTCAATGTTCTTCCAGAAAGGTCTGAAAAAATGTGTATAAAATCCAAGGTCGTTTGAAATACAATGTGAGAGCTGAAATGGTCAGAACAAGTCGAAAGAAAATGTGTAGGGGAAAAACACAGTGGACTTTTTTTACATGACATCAATGTCAATGGGGCTAAACATTTTCCAAAGGGACACACAAATCATGTTTTTGATGAAGACTCAACATGGTAAACATGACGTAAAGCTAAAAAAAAGTCTGTTCTGAAAAGTGTGGGCCTTTTAATCTGGCTTTTGCAGATATCCAGCACCTGCATATGCGCCACATTTGAATCTCTCCCCTCACGCTTTGCAAAGCATATCAGCACTCAGCACTCTCCACTGCAACGGGGATACAGTGTAATTAAGAGGCAACACTCCATCACCGGCCCCAGAATCTGTGTTATACCTTAAATTGCTCTCTAAATGGCTCCTATGTTACCCAATATGCGGTTTTCCCCGTGTGTCTCAACAAAGTGGAATGAACTCAGGAGGCCGACAGGATGGAGGTAAAAAGCAGAGATTGATCGCCGGGTTTATTGGAGTAATTTGAAGCCACTCATTTTTCCACTAGGAGTTTATAGCATTTAAAATAGCAACTTGATAACACACATTGATGCGCGCACACCGAAAGCACTTTGCAGAACAAGATGTGGTCTGGAAGTGCTGGGAAGTGGAACAGGGTCAAAGGGATAATTCAGCGTGTCCAGAAATACTATAGTTGAAAGTGTATTAATTTGCCACTCTGTGTAAGACGAGATGTGATGCATTTTGGATATTTGATCATCTCCAATGGGCTGCGGCTTCTTGGGTGAGATGTCACACTTTCTGCTGTTATGGTCAAATGTATAGACGGATATTTGCCGTCAACACTGAGTCCTAAAGCGTCCCATTTGTAATTTTGGGGATTGAATACAGCTTTAATGGCTTATTTAGCAATTTAACACTGTCTTAACTTTTACTTGAGTCTTTCAGATTTGATATTGCAATTTTTTATCATTCAAATTTATTGGAAAAATAAAGACTAGATCTGTCATATTTTGTTGGTCACTTTTGAATATCTTAATTAAGGGAGACACAGTGTTTTCCAGATTGATTTATTTTGACAGTTTTGAGTCAGGCAAACCATATTGGAGCAGGCTGTAATTGTTTTTCCCTTCCATGCACGCCTAACTAATAGGCTCACTTATGAACTGGTGAATGCATTGCAATGATAGGACATGCACTCCACCCGTCTCACCCGCAAAGCCGTCAGAATCACCAGAGACCCTTCGCACCCATCCCTGTCTCTTCAAGGTAAGGCCTTCAGGGAAGAGACTACGGAATCTACGGGCCAGCTCCAGTGGACTGAAGAACAGTTTCATACACAAGGCCATCAGGAAGCTGAACTCCCTGCCCTCCCTCCCATCACTCTTCCCCCATCCCCCGCTCCACAATCAAGGATGAGAGAAATATAATTTCAAATCATTCACATGGTTTGACAAAATATTGAATATTGCCCTCTTCTACAAGATTGAACATTACTGTCTTACTTATTTTATCATTTGAGAGTGTAAAATGTACATTTCACATGATAAAAAAAAAAAACAGGTAAAAATCAAACCAAACCCACACAACCCGTAAAAAAAGGGGCTCAATTTGACGACCCAACCCAAACAATAACCCACATTTACTGTGGTGAAAGGGCGCTTGTTGTTGTTTTTTTTACTGAGCTTCGGCGGACACCTCTGAAATTGCTTGTGCATTCATCAAGAAAAGATGAGCAGAAGGCATCACGGGGAGTTACTTTTACCACATCATGGACAACTCTTTCTGTCAAACTAAATGGCAGCCAACCTGATGCTGCGCGAAGCTGCACTCCTCAGGTTAGTAAGACGCTCTCACCCTGTTATTTTATCAGGACTGAACTTTAAAACTGAGAGGAACTTCATGGATTTCTCAGCATGATGTTCACTGGAGTGTGGGTTGTTTGAGTATGTTAGAGACTGTCTGAATATGCAGAATAACTGTGGCCATACCGCCTTTGCTAAGACCAATCCCGTCAGACCTTGGAAGCTAAGCAGGGAAGGGCCTGGTTAGTACTTGGATGGGAGACCGTTTGGTAACACCAGGAAGCCTAGCGAATGTAATGAGTGAGTGAGTGGTTGGTGGTGGTCGGAGGGGCCGATGGCGCAAACTGGTAGCCTCGCTTCTGTCAGTCTACCCAGGGCAGCTGTGGCTACAATAGTAGCTTACCACCATCAAGTATGGAGTGAATGAATAGTGCAATGTAAAGCGTCTTTGAGTGTCCAGAAAAGCGCTATATAAAACTGATGCATTATTATTATTATTATTATTATTATTATTATTATAACTGAAACATGTTTCGTATTTGGAAATTACATTGTTATCTGATTAAAACCTCAAACGATTGTGCAGCTACCTTTCATGTTAATATGCCATCTAGCAAAGTCGTCTCACAAAGCCATAAATATACACCTTGTTTCTGAGGCGGATTTCAATATTGAATAAACAGTCTTTCAGTCATGAAGCCTGTTAGTGATGAACAATGGAACAGCATTGAAGACATTTTGTCATAAGGATTGTTTTAACGATACATCTAGCCGCCTTAGCATTGAATGAGTGAAGATTGAGGGACACGACTACAGGCTACTGATGCTCCTGCAGGTGTGTATGATGTAACACAATGTTTTGTGCCTCTCGCTGTGTAAACCTTTTGGAAACTGCACCTCATTGGCATTTGTGCGGACAATAACAGAGCAGCCTGTGGGTTATGACTTTACCCCACAAATGCCTGCTGTATTCTGGACGGAGGCCAGCGGAATGAGCCGATCTGGCAGACGATGCCACATCAATATCCCAACTAGCCACCTGAGCCTGGCTGCAGCGATCAGGGCAGTAAAAGCAGCATCTGGTGAGTTGATGTGGGCCTCTGCCGTTCTGCTAAGGGGCTTTTGATTCATTCAAATGATAGAGATTACTTTAAAGCACTGTGCACCTTAATTGATGTTGAGAGCTGGAGACGTGGAGCTGGAGGATAAGGCAAATGCAAATGAAAGTGACTAGAGTGATCTGGCTCCTTTGGTCTCTCTCAGAGCGGAATGTCTTTCTATGTCTACGGTGATAGATGCATAATGTCTGTGCAAGTTGCAAGGACAATATATGCCACTCAAATACTTTTGATGCAAACAGCTTTTAAGACTTTTTAGAGTAAAGTCATTAATGAGAGCAATACACTAATGTAACCAGACACTAATCATAATCAGGCACTCAAGTCTAGCCATGTCGAAATGTTTCCTATAATCTGTATATATTTTGTAACATACTAGTTGAGGTTATCTCCTTCCACCCCCAGTGTCTTGAAGCTTTCCGTGTGGACTGGAAATATAGCTCAACGTGTGAATAGACTTTGTTGTGATTCTCCATGAGGTTTCTCTCTTTTTTTTAAAGTTTTTCTTTCTGGGAAGGAAGGACAGCCGACGCCAGGGGACAACTTCCATCTGCTGCTTCACTGTCGAGTGCTTGACGTTTGTACATTACATTTGCATGTCTATTGCACTGTGTCATTGTTAATTTCCAAACCGTTCTCCTGTTTGAACAAATCAGCCATATTTGGGAAAACGCGACCGTTGTTCTGATTTCGGGCAATGCAAAAGTAGATTGATTGATTTCAAAGTCATCAGCTGGGTTAGGTTGTTGAATTGAGAACATATACCTCTCTTCTACGATTCTTCTTCACGCTTTGTTTGTCTGTCGACTGTTTTTCCAAGGACTTGAAGGTTTAAACTTTGTTATCGTCAACAAAGTGACTCGACCCCACCACCGGTCTCGTCCCATGCCACCCCCCATTACTGTGCACTCTTCGGGCCCTGATTGTAATTCGTGCCTGGTTTGTTTTCTATCTTCCGTCACTTAGAGACCCGAGAGGTGCAGCCATTCCCCCAGGATGATGCTGGCTCACGGTCAGAGGGCCTTTGAGCTGCCAAGTCCACTGAGACCGCCGCTGCCCCCGCTGTGTGAGGCTGCCGGGACGCTGGCACCGACCCATTGATTTACTGCCTCTGGGCTAGGACACTCTCCAAGGGCCTCTCATTCTGGCCGTGATATCATTTATTTGGGGCACTTTTGGCAACGGCGGCATCTTGGCCCTCTTTGAAATGCATTGTCCGGAGACAAAAAATAAATAAATGAAAGGTATCAAAGACATGTCAACCGTGATGGTCTTTTCATATGGGGAGGGTGAAAGGGGGCGACACAAAAAGTAATTGTGTTGATGGTGTAGCGTCTGGGACTCACAAAGCATAAAGGCGACGTGGATAAAACTGTGCCTTTACAATGTTTAGAAATATCAGCAAGACTCTGCTAGAGCCCTGTGTGTGATGGATTATAATTCCAGCATATGTAAGTAAGTAACCCTGGCCTGAAGACCGAAGGGTGCGCCCTGAGGTGTGTGTCGGGGTACAACAAGTCAGCAATATACAGTACTGAGGGCCTGACCATGCAACTCAGGACAAAAATGTTAAAGTCAATGTGAAATTTAATAGGAAGCCATAGGAGACTTGAAAGGATGGGGTGATGTCGGCTGTTCTGAGTGCACCTGTCAAAAGTCTATCAGCAGCATTTTGCACAATCTGAAGTCTGTTTAGAGTCGTCTTGTTACAACAAGTCTCCAAGGCCGTATTTTGGAGTGATTTATGGTAAATAAGTATGCAACAAGGATTTTTATTCTCTGACTTCTTAATCTAAAAGATTACAGGGAAAATTAAATTAGACCCCATCCACACGTAGCAGGGTATCTCACAAAACAAAGAAGTTTTCCTGTGATCTGGCCTATCATCCACACAAAACGGCGTTTACTGTCGATAAAAACGAAGGTTTCTAAAACCTCCGACCAAAGTGAAGATTTAGAAATACTCCGGTTATGCGTTTGAGCGTGGACATAAATAACCGGAGTATGCTCTGACCGTCACACTCGCGACCTGTGTTTATATCCATGGTACATCAGAAACAGCATGGATGCTTCAGAATAGTGTTTGTATTGACGATTGTTCAGGCGCTTTTTGCTAGCTACTGCTTTACGTCGAAGCGCGCAGGCGAAGGAGCACTTTACTGTCGGCTATTTTACGGCAAACATTCGACATGTTCGCCGAAGACGGTAACAGCGGTTTTGGTTCAGACCTAGCCTGGCCTTAGCCATCCGTAAACTCCGGTCAATTATCATTTCCCTACATGTACATCTGGGTCAGATCTCAGTGGCCGCGTTACGTCGGTTGAATTTCAACCTACCATTCAGCGAGTGGGGGAGGCGGGTGTTGTAGGTGACGTCAAGTAAGTAAACAAAGCTCTTTATTCCGTTCTGGATCGGCTACCAAATATCCAGAAATTGAAATTGAAGCAGCTCCCCCCAAGAGTTATAATAGCTTGCTTCACTCACTTGGGCGCATTACAACATACGTCACGACCAAACGCTAGCAAAAATTAGATCCAATCATTTCAAATTTAAAAGGAGTTCACCCCTCCCACCTGAAAACGGAGCTCAACTGTGAAGATCCAGACCCTCTGTACGAAATGAGTACGAGGGTATGGTAAGGCTAGGCTAGCTCAGACGGGCTGTCATGCGATCATCGGTCAGTCTGGTCAAGAAAGTTGCTTGCACGGTGTCCTATTTATCTGAAGATTGTAAAATATGGCAAAATGCATTGGTCAAGGTAGCCTGTATGTTGTCTAACAATCATTTTTGTAATTGATACATTTTGAGCTATGACTTGAGAAAGTGTAATGCTGTTAATAGGAAAAACTGGCTCCTGCCCCCCGCTGGGTCCGGTGACATCATTACATTCTCGAACCTGCAACCCAGCAATAGGTTATGCGGTTAGTTGTGGAAGACTTTTTTTTTTTTTTTTTTCAAGCCTGTGTGGTCTCAAGTTATATATGCGGAGGGAGGATTTACAAATGCCCTGCTACGTGTGGACTAGGTCTTAAATTGACCTTCCGGAACTATCAGTAGGGAGGCACTGCTGCGCTCCATTGTTCCATGTCGAAGCCTCACCGTTAATGATTCATTCACCTCCGATTTTAAAAACTGTATTATGACCATTCGATTCCTACTGGCTTTGTAATTGAAGCTTCCCTGTAGTTTTCAATAACCTGTGGTGCATACATTACAAGTGCCATTTAGATATGACCTACTAGATTTTTCTTTTATACCATTGGTTTGAATAATTATTCCATTTATTCCTGTGCACTTTCGTTACGAGACAAGTCCCACGCAAACATACCCATCAGGATTCAATGGACTACAATATCCTCAAATTTGTTACCCCATCTGTGCCACTAAACCTACACCAATGCAACACAGAACCATCCCTCTTCACGATGTCTATATTCTCGGAATAATTCTTCGATTCAGCGGTGTCTCTGTCTAACACACTGTGAACAAAAGCGACTTCAATGTACACTGGTGTCACCACAAGCGGCCCGCGTTTTGTCTGACATTTCATAATTCCGTCTCTGCCTATATTTATGAACAAGGCCAGTGGTTTTATTTGAGCTCATATCAAACACATTTCACAAGTGTCACATTCATTCCGTCAAAGTAAGTGGTGCAGGACGTGGCTCGCCGACATCGCCTGCATTTGTTACTTCACAGCACTGGGCACGGCGCGACATTCTGCGGCGCCTCTCTGTTCCACTGTTTTTTTTCCGAGGTGCAATTTCTTTGTTGATACTTCCAGACAGGGGGGGAAAGTGGAAGCCGTTGGTGAGTGGCAGCATTTTGTTTTGCATTTGTCTCCAAACAGATGCATGGCTGTCATTCAAGGTCCCACTGAAGATTGCTATCAAATGTAATCGCTTCAAAGCCTATTCCCATGGATGCCTGCTTAGAGATACAGCTTTTTCAGGTGTCTGTCAAAGGGAAGGCTGCAGAGGGGGGATGCAGCAAAAGCTTCAAATGTGTGAATTTAAAAATAGAAGGGGCACGCGCATTATCATTCTCGACAGGCACCGCTAAAGCAAAACTGCGCGTTTCGTGCCATTATGCGCGCCGCAGTATCGTCGTAATAAGAACAAGGATTTGTGGGAATAAACATATTACTGTCTTTTGGAATGGATTCAAATTCTGCGCTAATGTTGTGGAGGGGAAAAAAAAATGTGGAAAACGCAGGGAGAACTTAATTTTCAAGAGGCCCAATCTGGAATCGGTCCAAACAAAACACGTATTTCCAATTCCAGAGATCCTCATTTAGGACTTGTTTGCACACATTTTGACTGATGTATGTATAAACAAGCATAGAAAGTGTTGTGGATCAACTTATGCATACGGTACATTCACAGAAATAGACAAAGCTGCAAATGTGTCTGCACATTTATCCTTGCAGGATAGGGCCTGTTGGAGAATCTAACAAACGATGATCGAGAGATTGATGAAGAATAGGCAGCAGTCAGGATGTCTTATGCAGGAGAAGTTTATTTTGCCATCGTTGCGGGACCCGGAGACATGAACTCGAGACATTGTGCTAGTCCTAACATTCAAGTCTGTCTATGCTTCCACAGAAGAGATGTAAATACCGTCCAAGAGCGTCATACTCACACGTAAGCAAAGCATTCCGTGGCTGATAGTGGGCGCCTGAGCACCACAGCCAAGGCCATAACAGAGATAGTACGACTGTACGGCTTGACCCACGGGCAGTACGACATTACAGTTTGACCCAGTATGATAAATAGCAATTTAATGTTATCCCTAACAGGGCCCAGTCGATGTGGTTGTGCTTTTCAAAGTATTTTGTCATACAATACCAAAGTATTTTGCGATATCTCCAGTCACTTGAAATGCAAATCCATTCTGTGAATTTAGTTTGGCATTGCGAGATATATTGATTCAATAAATACATTGAGTTTTTTGTCAATCTTTCGTCGCAATTTTGTCACGTTTATGTCGCATTTAGTTGCATTTTCATCGTCTTTTATGTTTCGTTTTTGTCGGATTTTTGTTGCATTTTTGTCACGTTTCCATCTTTGTTTCCAACTCGCTTTTGTCTTCTTCTTTTTTTAACGCTTTTGTTGCGTTTTTGTCAAGTCTTTGTCGCATTGTTGTTGCATTTATGTGGGTTTTTTCTTGCTTTTTCCTCACTTTTTACTGGCGTTTTCATCATAGTTTTCGTCTCTGTTTTGATGCTTTTTTTATTAGAAGCTTTTAGATCTGGGTGAAGCCAGACTGGAGAAAATGTGCTCTGTTCAGGTGGGGTTTAAGGGTCAAATATTACATCTTTACCTAAAATAAAATAGTTTGTGCGGTATTCTTCTTCCCACCTGTCTGACTGCATTGCTCCTGTAATTTGTCAACACAATCCCAAACACAAACAGAAGAAATAAGGCTTTTACACAGTACATAATTAGTTCATAGATTAGCTTAAGCCTAAATAAAAGCAGCTTTGATCCCGCACTTGTTCTTGTTTCCCGTCTCATCTGCCGGAGCGAGCTGTCTGAAATCTGTCCCAGCAAATTGTCTTTGAGAAATCAATTTAATGTGACCCTATGTTCGCCTGTGTAATATTTGGAATCAATCAGCTCATGGCTCAGTATGGATTTGCAATAGTACACCCTTCAGTCTTCTTAAGAGCAATCACGGACTTTCAATCTCACCGGCTCTCGCCCCCGGGGCTGCCGGCATGTCGGACCCGAGATGGTGCATTTAAAAACCATCAGTGTTCCCAGGATTGCTGAGGGGAAAGAAAATTGTTTCAAGAGCGCGGATAGCATCTGAAAATATGTTGACAAGAGAGAGAGATGTTGAAATACCTGATGAGAGGATAAATGACAAGGCGATTGAAATGGGGTAGATGGTAGAAAGTCACATGGTGGTGTGTAGAAAAGGTATTAAAGCATTTTCAGTAAAGTTACACAACCGACCTAACATCATCATCCATCATAATGGTGTTCCTGCGACGGACTGTGCAATACATGTGATTGAATGCATAATGTGTGTGTTTGATTTTATATGAACTTGAAATTATTTATACACGTACTAAATAATGTTTTTCCGTGTGTTTTCGAGACATGCTCTAAAGACTTTTGCCTCCCTTGTAAAATGACTTCCACCCTTTTTCAATTTTAAGCTTGGGTTCCGGATTTATTCTCCTGTTGTACGTACAGTACATTTATTTTGCCACCACAGATAAAAACGCCGGAATTTGTTAAAGATGAAGCAAAAACAACAACAAAGGGAAATACATTTGTGGCGCACGGTTGGGATATAAATAAAGCTCATTTCAACAATCACTAACACAAAGGCAGTGGAATTAATCTTTATGGCACTCTGCCCTGCTTCACTGTCTGCATGATATAGGACATTTAAGATTTTTGTGGCAAAGACGACATTTGTCTCCACTCTGCTGGCCAATGCCGTGAAACCACAAGCTTCCTTGTTTACAAAATGTCAATCACACCCATCGGGAATTTGAAGAAATCACCCCTGATCCCAGATATATATATTCGTAAAGAATTGGAAAAGCGCGTGTACTCTGGCTGGCCAGGCCTGGCCTTGGAACAAACACTCAACCCACTGTGCCATTTTGTAATATAATAACTATAATATTATGCATCTTTTGAGCTTTTTAATCTGGATAATTATGTATTTGTTATATAAATGCAGAGTAAAATCTTGTGTATGGATCAAATAGACAGGATCATATATCATAGATACAAGAGTGGAGAAGGTGGACGGACTAAAAAGGCAGCAGGGCGACTCATACATGTGCAAATTAAGCAAAACACCACTCCAGGCTCATTTCTTGATGAGGGAAAAACATTTCTACATGTTCAAAGCTTCTAAAAGTCAGTTTTGCATAATAAAGGCCCTTTGATGCATAATGTTATAAAGTGAAAATCAGAAGAGAAGTCTTGTTTGTAATTGTCTTTCTTGATGTTCGCAGAAGTGCATTTGTACCAAAAAACACCGTAACATTTATCAACAAAGGACATCATCAAGGCGCTATATTGTCCGGGTCCCGTCATGTCACCAGGCACATCTTCCCTTCCATCAAACGCAAGACAATTTTTCAAAGCCCCGCAGCCATTTCTGCTCATAAACCTTGCGCTGTAATTGTTGTGTGGTTTCTCCAGGGGCTAAGGACATCAGGCACCGGGTCCATCATGTTGGCCATTATCCAGAGGTGAGACGAAGGCCTGGTATAGAACAACAGAGAACTGCAAAGTCAGGTGATCTTGATTTATTTTCTAATATCGTTTGGGGAATTGTTTACCTGCAATAATTTCAATTATAATGATAGATTTCAAACATAGTAATTAGAATTAAGATCAAATGTGCAAAGTGGAATGTCTGTTTCTGGCAAGGACATTATGCAATAAAATGCATTCATTTGTTTCCATTATTTGTCTGTCTTTAGGTAGGGGCAGTAGAGTGACCATTGCCAATCTCAACATAGCAATTAGACATTCTTAAAGGGGGTATTATGCTTTTTGCAGGGTTTTAAAAGAAACATAATCTTTCTTATTAACCTGCACCATATTGGTTAGAAAATGCCAAAATAATATTCAAATTCAATAAAGAGAGAAAAAAGAAATCAGACTGGTCCGTGTGACTGTAGTGTTTTAGGTTGCTTTATGAGATCTGGCATGGGGGCTCACCCTGGCTAATTCCTGTACATTTACTTTGCCTTAATGTTCATTACATTGTCCCAATTAAAACTAGATAAATACAATTCCCTGGATACATGTGTAGGAGGAGGTGCATTGCTAAGAATAGCCACTGGAGATCCAAACACACAACATTGGAACATGTAAAAAGCTCAAAAAAAGTTGATTTTGCATAATACCCCCTTTAAAGGCTTTGTAAAAGGTTCACACTGTCTTCTTGGTTAGACTAATACTGTTTAGTTATTTTAGTAAGACAGAAGGTTTGTTTACCGGCTTTACTAGTTTCGATCACTTCCTGTGATCCTGGAGAAGGCGCCAGTCAGTAGGAGGCGTAAGCTCTCCCTACTGACTGGAAAATCCATATAAGCTGCCTACGACACTAGTAAAGCAGGTAAACAAACCTTCTCTCTTATTAAAAGAACAAACAGTAATACCCCTTTAAAGGCTTCATGTTTCATTGTAGCAGTAGGCATGCGTTCAACACCACCTGCTGGCAGTTTGTATAATTACATTTTATAACGTCTTGAAGTCTATGAGTGGTTTTGAGACATTATTTTAAGTCGCACTACAAAAATATGAAAGCATCAAAATCTGAATAAAAAATGGTGTCGGACCTTTAAGAAATGGGCCGACTGAAACCGGTGTGTGATAGCAAACTGACTTTAATACACATTATTTTCATTCTTATTATAGAAGCATTGCCAAATAAAAAAAAAATCTTATTATTATGTTTAATCTTTGTTTCAATTTGAAAAGATTCCCAACTTCCATTTGCTCATTGCTCGTGTACTCCCAGGCGTCCCCGCACCCCTGGTTGGGACGCACTGCTCCAGAGGGGACACACACACATACTGTAGCTTCAGTCACTCCTCCCGACACACACAGCTCTATAGTGTAAGGTGACATGATGATAGTTCACACCACACATCACTGTCACATAATGTGTCCCTGCAGGTGACAGGCTGATGACCACAGCCGGTGCAGAGACTTACAGTTACCCCAGAGTGCACTCAGAGGCCAGCCGTGTGGAGAGAGAGATGCTTGTGCTCCAGTCTACTTCTGATATATGTTGGGTTTACAATGTTTTTTTGTTTGTTTGGTTAAAGTATGCAATAAGTCAGTGCGCCCATCTGCTCCCAATAGATCAGGAAGTGAACAAGGAAACAGAGGAAGAAAGGATGTTTGTTTGTTTAGCGGCACTTTTAAGTTGCCTTAGTGGAGATAAATATGTCTCTGCAAAGAATGAAACTTGTCATGTCTTTTTAATGGTGCATACTTTCATGAGAAGCACTACAGACTAGTGTGAGATAGAGCCTTATGACCGACTATCATACCTACGAGCATGATGAGACATAGACAAACAGTAAAAGCTGATTGAGAATAGTATGTGGCCTTGTCCAAAACTTACCTTACAAAGTTTTCAAATTTTTTTCCATTTTATTTTATTTTTAAATTGAGTCGGCCTTGAACTTTCTCCTGATCCCAGGTGTTGGGCGCCACATGGATTATTGGCTGGTTGGAGGTCAGATATGATGCCTTATTAGCTCATGAAAGAGCCGGACAGAGTGCCAGACCATTGTTCTCTGTGCGGAGATGAAAGGAGCGCGGCCTAATGAACATCTGCCAGCCGGCATAAGGACCGTGCACACACACACACACGCGCGCGCACGCACACACACACACCAGCAGCAGCAGCAATTGACCAGAGGCTGAGAGGACCTGCTCTGATCACAAAGATCCGAATGCAAATTTGCACAGAGGGTCCATTGTGCTGCACATGTAAAAGGAGCAGGAGACAGGGATTAAGGTATAGGCAGTTTGCCACTCTCGTATTCAACAGGGGTACGTTTATTCAAAGACTAAACAAGTTACCCAAAGTCTTCTCTGGAAAAGTTGTTGTATCTAATGTGTCAAAGAAATATTGCATCAATTTAAACCTGGCTCTAACTAGGGGTGTAACGGTTCAGCTATCTCACGGTTCGGTGCATCACGGTGCAAGTCAGTTTTGAAATAAAATAGCCTAAATGTTCATTATTAGGCAGTATTTGTAATTTCAGAAATACATTGACAATGCTTTCTAATTTTTCAAAGCTGCTTTACCATCAAATGTGCCCCTGGGCTCACAATACAAAACAAAATCAAAAACGCAGAGCTCTAAAGTTAAAGAAAAAAGTAAAAAGCAGCGCAGTGGTCCATGTGCTCATTAAGTGATACGTTTCAGTGCAGCCAAAACAACAGCGCATTTGATTTGAGGCTTTTGTTTGGGCTGTTCCTGGACGACATTCTGCTTGTACTTTTTTGGATACAAAGATTTTGATGCGGATTATGACCAAGAGTGGATCTTACGCATTTGTCTGCGCACTGGATCTATACTTTACTGCAGCCTGGCCATCATCAGCAGGAGAAATCTTTGCAAAGGCACGCAGATTGAATGTGTTTTGGTGGATGACACACATGCGCTCTGTTTAGGTGCACGTACATCCGTCTGACACGCGCCACGGAGCTTAAATATGAAGAAATTTGGACTAAAACTTGCACCGTGACTTTAGTACGGTTTATATCGTCAGATTTCTGCACTTTGGCACGGTGCCCTAGCTCTAACCATTCTTCCGATTTCTTACATTTTTCACTGTATTCATATCTGTAATCTCAGATGCTATATATGGCAGTCCAAAGTCTTAATAGGCTTCTGGCTTGTGTGTCACCCAGTCTTATCATTTGACTTAACAGCAAGAAAAAGTTTAACTTCTTAACCCCCACCTGAACCGAGCACATTTTCTCCAGTTTGGCTTTACCCAGGTCTAGAAGCTTCTTGATAAAAGCGTCAAAATAGCGACAACAACAAGGAAGAAAAACGCAACGAAAGAGCGACAAAAACATGCCGGAAAAGCAACAAAATCACAACAAAAAAGGGACAAAAACTTGAGGGAAACACGACAAAAAAACGCAACACAAAAGCAATGAAAAAGCAACAAAACAGGGGACGAAAAATAACCTTTGAAAATGTGACATAAATGTGACAAACACGTAATAAAAAAAAGCAACAAAATAAGCAACATTTAGCCGAGCTGGAGAAAAATGTGCTCGGTTAAGGCAAGGGTTAAGAGGTAACACTTGTACAGTACATTCACTGACATGCGCTGTGTTGTAGTTTTACAGTAGGAGAAATCCAGTTTGCCGTGTTAAAATTGAAACACACGTCACAGTCAAAGCCACAGCTGTCAGTTCACCTCACAGCGCTGTTAAGTAAATGGATTTGACCACAATAGACGGATCCAGCAGGTGTTCGGGGCCGGCATATCTAAATGAGCAGAATGGCCAAACAACTCTTTTCTGTCATGTTGAGTACTGCTGGTTAGGGACATCATTAAGTTATCCTCTGCACGACACTCTCACGTCATTTACATAATGCAATAGCTCTAAACCCTAAAGTGCAATTATGTTGCTCATAGCGCCATGCACTAGGAAATGATTCCCTTAACTGGTGTGTCAGAACGCATCAGGAAACATATCAGAGCAGATCGGGACGCACCAAAGGTCGCCGTGGCGTGTTAATTGGGTTACTGATACTTTCCACTGCACAATTACTCTGTCAGACTGGCTCATCTTTCATTTTGTCTGGTCACCTCCCTGCCACCGTTTCTCCTTAACTCACCCACAGTCAAGGTAAAAGTGGGAATGTTTTCTGATACAACAATTAGAGAGGAATTAGTAAATAAACTGTTTTGCATTTACCAATCAGGCCAACCCTGCCTAGCTCTCATACTGGATTAAAGATCATCATGGGAAATATAGACAATGTAAAAAAGCCAAAGTCACTGAAATGACATAGCATTTCTTTTCGTACTGAATAACTTTGTCTTCCAGCCCATATTTGCTTTCTTCTTCCCCCGTCTGTTGCCATTTGAATAAGGGATTTCCCATGGGCTGGTTCATATAACACCGAATCAATAGCTAAGCTTTCAATTTCTTTTTTAATGTAATGTATTAGCGTGGTGATGAAGTGGTTCAATGGGCTTGTGTCGGGGGCATGTGTGCAATGTGCATGGATGGATCTGAGTGCATCTCAGCGTGGGAGCGCATGTAGCGGGGGGTAATTGGTATTAGCTGTAAAGAAGCCCGTTTCAGACTGTGGGGTTATCACCTGCACTTGAAGATAATCTCGGTCGTTTCGAGTGGATATCCGGCTTTGTCAACACACAGCAGTCATGATTTAATGCTAAAAAAAGTGCATAATGAAGAAGTAAAGGCATGTGGATTTACATGGATTACCTTATCATGTTTTTTTGAATAATTATTTCATTGCCATGTGAAAGAAGAAGAAGAAGAAGAAGAAGAAGAAGAAGAAGAAGAAGAAGAAGAAGAAGAAGAAGAAGAAGAAGAACTTTATTTATATAGCGCCTTTCACAGACATGGTCACAAAGCGCTTTACATTAGAGAAACACAGTCTACCATTTTTATCGTTATCTTGGAGAGACAGCAGCAGATTCTGGATATAAATTGATGAATAAAAATCGGTATTGTTTCATATGAGATATGATGCTTTATTTACAGTGGGACAAAGCAGAGTACAGAAGATGACTCAAGAAAAATACTCTAAAGTGAATTATTTTACTACATTTTACAGCAGGTTTCTGTACTGTCAAATCTATTACATTTTTGATGCAGTAAATGAACATGAGCAGAAACATCAGAATTATGAATTATTATTATTATTATTATTATTATTATTATTATTATTATTATTATTATTATAAAGGCGGAAAACATTAGTATCAGAGCTGTATTTTAACCTCTTAACACCCACTTGAACCTTCTCCAGTTTGGCTTTACCCAAATCTAAAAGCTTACAAAATAGCGACAAAAACTGTGACAAAAAAGTGATCAAAACGCAGCTACGACGTGACATGAAATTTACAATCACTTTTGTAGACCTTAGCTTTCAAATGAGGCGTTACACTGTTTTTCTTCAGTCTAGAACCTTTTTTTAGATTTGGGTAAAGCTGAATTGGAGAAAATGCCCTCGGTTCAGGTGGGGGGTAAGAGGTTAAAGCTACACTGCATAGCATTTGACCCTTAACAATATAATTAAATAGTCTATATTAGTTTAATTACAGGTCTGTTGTTGGTGAAATTCCACTAATGGAGGTTATATGTGGCATACTTATGTGCAAGGCTTCTGATGCACATCCAAAAACTTGAATTTAAAGTCTTTGTGGTTGTTCCCATTTGACAAACCTAAACTCAATGGCAAAATATTTTTATCCGTTGAGAGGGTACAATGTGCCTGTCGGTACGAAATATAACGCCCACTTGCTTCCTACACTATCCAACTGAGTGGGATATGGTTTCTTTCTAATGCCGTACATGTTGGAGAAGTAGACTCCCTGTAGAACAGCCTGCAAGTTCTTTACTTTCCAGGTATCAAAATAGTTTGGTGTTTTTACCATTGCATGCATTAAGTCGACTGACATGTTTCAATACAAAACCGCCGTGTATGGGAATGTAAAATGGGCCTGTGTCGACAGTGACGCGATGCTATATGATCCGTTAACATTATATCGATTGTAGCCTGACCACAACATTATTATTAGCTGGAGCGATCTTTGCAGAAACCTTTATCCCTTTGGCCAGTCCCCAAGGAGGATAAATATTTAAGTGCAAACTACTGACCAGTGCACAGATTAATGCCACCTATATCTGCTCACAGTAACAATGCAACATAGGCATACTGTATGGGAGTGCTTATACCCAAAGTATAATTATGTGTTGGTTGACTTTATTCTTATTATATGTAAACAGCTTGCGTGTGCAGTTATAGACTCCAACATGAAGTCAACAAATCTGCAGGAAGATGCAAGGTAAGCTTTCCTTACATTTAATTAATTAACCATGGTTTCCAATAAAAAGCTTAGTTTCAACTTAAATATATGTGGCAAGATGAGCAGTGATGTTCTATAAAGGCACATAGGTTCGTTCATTGAAAGAGGCCAGAAGATGTTCCAAAAGTATACATGACATTTGTGATATCATTATTTGCTTCATTTAATTCTTTTGTTCACATTTCCATTTGAGTAAATCCATACATTTCATTTAAAGTTGGTTTCATTAAAAGAAAGTCCATTCTCCAAACCAGATGGAGCGCTAAAAACAAGGTAAGCAGAAGAAACAAAAAGCAGGCATGTGACCAAACCCCTTGACCTATATATTAAAAGAAAAGTTTGCCTATAACATAAAATAGGAAAGTGGCCGTAACGCGAGCAAGCTCATACCGTCGCATGCCCACACGAGCTCCTCGGCCGGCCCGCTGCTTCGATAGTGCACTTGGCTACACCACACGAGGACCCCAGCAGACCCCAGACCGCCATCAACCCAGCTGAGCCATGGAATGGTGCAACATGAAGCCCTCAACCATCCACAACACTAGAGGGAAGCTCGTATTAGCAGCCAAACGAAGCACAAAGATAAAATAACGGCAAAATCTGCAATATCTACCTGACAGGAGACATGGCATGCCTTAGACTCTTCACTGCCCAGCGTACCAGAAGGCGGAAGTACAAAGAAAAACCGAAGGCGAATGAATGAAAGAGAGGGGCTTTTACTGTATATGATTTTAGGGCGCCACCTGCTGATGTTCCGATGTTATATAATAATAATACAATTAAATAATAAAATCTACTTATAATATAAAATGAATAAAATTGATAATGCCACATATATTTTCACCAAATCGCAAATAAAAGTTACATGACAAGCATGGCCTGCCTGTGTGACAAGTTATTGAGCATCCTGACACAGACCATGTGACTTATTGTTGTTATGTGCACTATAGAAATTTGCCAATTACATTTCATCCCCTTCATCATCTTCCATAAAGTTTTCACTTATAATCATCACTTTAAAACGCCTCTCCTAAACCATGCAAATAAATATAACGGGGTGGTTTCAGGTTATTTACGATTCAGTATTTGCGCTCCTGCTTAATGCATGTGTTTGGAAGGCTACTCCCGCCCGCTGTTCTGTGATGAGCATTGTACTGATGCTGGCACAATAAAGGCTGAGGAACTTGTTGGCAGAGGGAAACGAATGCAGTAAAGTAAATGGAGAAATGTTTTGTTTGTTTTGAGGCTTTACAGAAACTTACTTAACAGTTCTGCTCGCTTCCGGCTCTTATTCGAGAAATGGAAAGACAAAAGTGCAACATTGAGGTACTGTAGAGACATGATCAATACTTGATGAAGAACTTGCTACTACTTGCTGTGTGTGCTTTGTGTGGGTGTACGGTGGTATGAGCAGGTGTGCCTGGCTGCAGGTAATAATGCGGTACTGCTATAGTGGTATTGCAGGAAATATGACAGCAGCGCTCAGACCACGGGGGAGATCAGAATGGCTGCTCGGAGCCGCACATATTGAGCTTCAAGTGTAGACAGCAGCACTTCAACAGACCTGACCCCGCGCACAGCCACAGGCAATTACAATGGAGGCGCAAGCAAACCTTCCGTATGTCAAAAGTGTTCATAAACTTCTATGTATGCACAAAAAGCAAATAAAAGCAAAATCCAAACATTTTATTGATTATTTTTGAAAACATCAGCACAGCCCTTTGCCCTTCCCTGAGTTTTATTGGCACATCATTGGTCATTTGCCTGTATTCAAATATGTATTTTTCAGTTTTAAGTCATTTTAGTTTTTTTTTTTAGTAATCATATAGACCCATAGAAATAAATAGGAGAAGAACGTTTGCAGACAGTTAGCAAGCCAGCAAGTCCAGGGAAATGAAGCTTCAGCTCAAATTCAAATTCAAATTCAAATTCACTTTATTTATCCGTTAGGAACTTCATTTGCAGAGGAAGTGCCAGTACGGGCCCGATAAAAACAGTACATCCACAGACATACAACACAATTCAACACAACAAATTCAACCTGGAAGACCTACCTGCTGCCTTCATTATCCAATCATCCAATCATGGCCCCATCTCGAGCCGCACCTTAGCGTCAGGAAATCACCGCCGCTGCTCATCCTGCTTCAGCCATTCACCGCTCAGGATCTCCTTCTTAAGCTCCCCGGTCAATCACTCGGCCGTTTCCCAGCCATGCTGCGACCCTCCTCCGCCCCTCCTCCGCCTGGCCTCTCCCTGGCTCTGCTCGTCCTGTCTATTGACCGCCCCGGGTCTCTTCCTACCACCACCAGTGTTCGGGCTCCGGGGGAAGATTCTGGCTATCATCCATCATCGCCATGTATTCCATATCATTAACACAATCTTCCGCCGGGATCTGAGCCCCAATCATAATCCATGTTCAATAAAACTTCCTAACACATTCTGAGTCTTTACAGTTGAAATTCAGTTAACTTTGTTCAATGTATTTAGTCCTGTAGCTGTTGGCAATTAGCAATAAAACTTCTAACTTTCTAAATGTCTAACTATGTCAAAGAAATCCTCAATGAAGCCACAGACCTTGTTAGATATTACTTAAGATACAAATTGGTCTACAAAACTGGCCTCTGAGCTACATCATAGTCCGTTTCTGCTTTTTGTGGGGTCAGATGCACATCCAATGCCCTCTAAAAATCTTTAATAATAATAATAATAATAATAATATGTTAATAATGGAGAAGCCACAGAAATTATATAAATGCCATGAAATGGACTGGCCATGCCTCGCCATACTTTAATACAGGGTCTGGCTTCACCATTCATTTGTTTTGGGGTAGTAATCTGTTACGAAATTCCAGGAACATCTCAATAGCTTACGGCATTTATATGATTTCTATGGCTAGACCTTTCACAACTAAAACCAAACAGGTTAGAGCCATGTGTCTCCCAAATGGGAACCAAAAAGGTTTTCCCCCTTAGCTTGGCGATGGAAATGTCCCATTGGCTACAAATAAGCCAGAATACTGTAAACTCTGCCTTAGTCCCAGAGTTGCACAAGTAAGTAGCTCTCTACAGTTTTTATTTAGCACTATGAACGAGTGGACGATGCATGAAAATTAGGAGTAGAGATCTGGGATGCAGCAGCCGAGCCGGTAGAAGGACGAGCGACTATAACAGTTGCTGTGCAGCCTCTATCTCTCTTCTCTACGCTCAGACCCACTCTCCTGCTTTGATCCCCAAATGGAGTGTCATTCATCACCTACAGCAGCACTCCGGGCCGTCTATATGTGTGGCATGTGTGTGAGGATACAGGACACTTTCTAGAACAGACTGTAGAGCCAGCAGAGCGTGGGATCAGGTATCGACTGGAAAGCTTGTGTGGGTTGGCTCCACGAGGTACTTCGATGCATTTGACTCTCATTGTCTTTTTAAACTCTGTCTGTGATTGTTGCATCATAATGCGTGGCTCGTATCTGTTGTAAAATGACACGGCACTGTTTGGTCTGGTGATTGTTACTCCTGTTAGCCTCTAGCCGGGTCAAACACACACTTTCCCTATTCGGTACAAACGTGCGATGGACATAATCAACAGGGAGATTAAGCTATTTGAAAAACACACAGTGCCTTTATATCAAAACAAATACGATGGCTTTCTTGGAAAAAAAGAAAGAGATAAAAACAACAAAGAATCAAACCGAGGACTGAAAAACAGAATGGATTTCTGCTACTTCAACAGGTAAAGCTCTAAATTAAGTTCTAATCCAGGCGTCTCAGACACGCGAGGTATTTTTTTGCGGCCCGCGAGATGATTTCTTATTTGTATTATATGCGGCCCACCGGTAAATTGCACTAAACACATTAGAACTAGAGGTTAGATTTTAGGCCCGAGCCGAGCCGAGATTTCACGCATGACAGTCGGATTTGGGTCGGGCTTCGAGTTTTTTTTTAACA
This sequence comes from Neogobius melanostomus, assembly GCA_007210695.1. NCBI lineage: Eukaryota > Metazoa > Chordata > Actinopteri > Gobiiformes > Gobiidae > Neogobius > Neogobius melanostomus. Next base: position 638,115 of record VHKM01000131.1, on the reverse strand, counting down.
TTTTTTATTTATTTTAATTAATGTCATTATAATATCTAATAAAAATCTATGTTATAGGCTTAGTCTATTGAATACAAAATGTGGTTATACTCAGGGAGGTGGTGCAGGGGGCGGGCGCACGTGCTGTCGTGTTGTCACATTTAAGCAGCATGGTCAGGGAAAAAAAGAGAAACATCCAAATGATCCTTCACATTTCCTTTTATTTTATCTCAACAGCAGTTTCATAAAGCTACAGTATGCAAATTAGCCATGTGGCTTAAGTTTCTACTAAATGAAAGCAAAAGCACAAACTGCACTTCATTTAGGCCATTTACTGAGGAGGCTCTTTAAAACCATGTGACTGTGCTGTGGTGACTTTAACATGTATTTTGTCACTTTTATAAAGTTTGGCTTGTGCAGAATCTTTTTTTTTTAATTATTAAATGTGCACCTGTCAATCAACAGTGGTGGCGCATGAATCACTCGAGGGTGGGGGCGAGGGGGTGGGGAGATTGGCGCAGTGGCTTATGGGATGGTACATAGCTCCTAATCGCCAGTAAGTTAGCATCAGAGGTCCCTATGCTAAAGTGGCTATGATAGTTAGCAACAGGTCACTTTCCCTAACTCCTTCCTAACTGAAAGCCCAATACAGACGCATCTTATCATGGCGGAGGCTGACACACATCCGGTTTGGCGCAAGACCTCTTACCAATTTACTGGTTTTGGATGGAGCAATTGAGCTGCGGCTCAGGCACGTAACCTGCCCCCACGGCGCGCACATCTCTCGGCCTGCCCAGGTATGTGCGCTACTGCTGCGTGCACGTGTGCCGTGCGCGTAGCCGCGTACCTCTCACACATGGTGCTGCTGCTGCAGCTGAATGCACTGCGCAGATGCTCCGATCCGAGCCTTAAATAAATAATTGACGTTGGGTTTGTTTCGGGCTCGGGCCGACAATTCAAGTTAATTGCTCGGGCTCAGGCGAGGTCGGGCTTGATTTTTTGGGCCCGATCTAACCTCTAATTAGAACTACATTTCCCATGAGGCACCGCGCGGTAGCGCCAATGCCGTTGCGGACCAATGGCCGCTGGCTGCTCTGCTTTGCGACAACGACACTGGAGACCGCCATTGCTGTAGTACCACCATATAGCCGCTAGTCCCCATTGGAACCCATTGCACTTTAGACACGTTAAAAACAACTTTACTTTTGCCCGGTGCCTAATTTTTGGAACTGTCTACAACTAGATATTCCTCCTGTGATTACACTGGGTTAGACACAATCAGAGGCACCGGGCTGGTTATCGTAAGATAAATTTTAAAATCTCATACTTAATGAGACTGTTAGCATTGGAGCTGCGCGAGCTACACGTCACGCAAGGGCCAAGTCTACAGTGAAGATCCCGCACTTATGCCCTTATTAGTAACATGCTTCGTCAGAGCTGGGGAGGAGGAGTCTGTAAATCCGCCATGATTTCCCCCTCGAAAGTGGTCATTGTGGTAAATGGGGAGGAGTGAGGAGAAGTTGTCTACGCGAGAATGACAACATCAGACAGGGGAAGGGACATGCGGTGCTTCTGCAGACAACTTAGCAACTTTTTCAACAAAGAAACGGACTAACAGCAGCGGACTGTGAGAGAGGAGCTTCTGAAACAGGTGGGAGACTGTCTGGCCTCGTAGGGAAAAGATAATTGACCAGAGTTTACGGATGGCAAAGGCCAGGCTAGAGACTGTCAGAACGTGAGGGAGAAACTTTAGTTGTTCAGTTGTTCAACATGCGCTGGAAAAGTTCCAGCACTGCAGCATGACAATAAGCACCTTTACCATCTTTACCTTTATGACCTTGCAAAGTGAACACATCGTAATTAGTGTTTAAAAGCGTCACAACAGTAAAGTCAGGAGCCTTTTCTCTCCATCTCTCAGAGCAACATTGTGCTCACACAAGCACATCATGTCAATTAATTTAATCTTTATTAAGGACACACGTGCGACCACATGATCCATAGTTACATTAAAAATAGAGAATATGGAAATGTATAAAATACTGCAAATAATTACAGCAACATTTGCAGTAAAAAATATAAGCCCCATCAATTCTCTAACTGTAGGTCACAAAAGAGGCCAATGACTCCACATTATTTACATGAGGTGAATCTCACTGAGCTGATCTCAGACACACCAGAGTCTGTAAAATGGCATTTGGAGAGTCAAGTCTACACATTCATTGATGTATTTATTTATATGACAGGGTAATTGAAAATTAACACAGTACAAAACAAGTTTGTAGCTGATGCTCATTATCAGCTCCAGTCCCTGGTTGGGCCTTTCTACACTAAATTAAAATGACATTTGTTGTGCATTTTGCATTTCTTTCTAAATAGGCCAACAGACAGAAACTGGACCTGACTCCTGAAAGATCATTCACTGATGCCCTGAACCAATTTACCTGAACCAAAATGAGATTAATTACAAAAACACTAATTGTCTAAGTCTGGAATTTCTAATTTAGAAGCTCAGCAAATGTTTGTCCGATTGGAAACCTCTGGAAGCTTAAACATGTGCAGATAATTAATGTACAGTCTATTTTAGCAAACAAGAAAAACTTGCTAAATCATAATTGACTTAATAAAAAAGGCTTTGTCTGTTGCCTCCCCAACCAACACTGGGTTCGCATTTTTGGCCCCCAGTCCAAATGAGTTTGAGACCCCTGTTCTAATCTGTAGTCATTTCTTGTTTAGACCCAATTTAGTCCATAAGGGGTTTCTGAACCGCTCTTTGTCTGACCCGTCACCTAGGACCTGTTTGCCATGGGAGACCCTACCAGGGGCACGAAGCCCCCGACAACAGAGCTCCAGGATCATTCGGGGGCTCAAACCCCTCCACCACGTTAAGGTGGTGGTTCCAGGAGGGGACAGCGTACTTAACATTATTTACATTTGATATCATTTATATCTGAACGTGTGTAATTTTTCTTTTGGCCTATCATTTTATGGGGGCTGGACATAAAAATGGGCAAGCCTCGCCCATGATAAAAACTATAAATATCAGTCGTTTCCTTTCATTCGGTCGATAATTGTGAATAATCATAATCAAAAATAAATTTTCTCTCAAAATAATTGTGACTCAAAAAATTGAATATTGACACCTCTAGCCCACGCAAATAGAGTATGATTGCTCTGCTCTGTATTATTATTATGGGTTAGGGTTGTTTAAACTTGAATGGTTAGCATGTTAAAATGCCTAATGGGAACATTTCAGTTCTTAAGTTTTACATCGATAACTGATATCCTATCCTTTTTGTGGCTATGATTTTCTTTACATTCTATTTACATTGCGCTTTTAAAACAGGTCTTATTTTGAGATTTGTGGTCTTAAAAAGTCTTCAGTTTGACTTGTCAACCCCTGCAGATACCCTGATTGTTAAAGATCCTAACTGTCACAACTAATATGGGCAGGCAAAGGAAATGGTGTGCATAGTCATCAACCCCTGCCCCCTGTAGGCCAGGAGTTGCGCTGCTCCGAAAGTCAATGCAACTGAATACAACTGCCATGTATCAGGAAAAGACTGTTGACAGGCCAAAACAGCAAATTGAAGTAAATCTTTAGCATAGTCAGACTAGACTTTAAATGTAAAGAGTGGTGCACTTCTGAAAGGTTGATATTCTCACAATAAAATAAAATGAAATTGTAAATTCATTCATTCATTCATTCATTTTCTTCCACTTGTCCGTTGCCGGGTCGTGGGGCAGCCGCCGGAGCTGCCCAAATCACATTGCACCAGCCCCCATGGCTCCTTCTGCAGGTGGTGGGTCCACGGAAGGACGGCCTCACGGTTCAAACCGGGCCTGTTGGTCTCTCCTAATATAAATAAATCAACCTTTTGCTAAACATCCTTCTACAATGCACCCTTCTGCACAATTTAGCAACATTACCCTGTTTTGGAATCTGCGACTTCACCAAATGGGTTGGGGGCTCAGCAACACATCGTTCTTGATTTATAATTTCATTTGTTTAATTTAGGAATTTGCCATTCTTGCGTCTATGCTTACAGTCCTCCGAAAGGACAAATTAAATAAGAAAGAAGAAATAAAGTGAGTCACAGGCAGACTTATATTGAATTAGGGGTTTCATTTGGAGAGATCAAAAATTAAATTAGCTCATTCTTGGAGGAAAATGTGCCGGTTGCCCTTAGGTCTGGGCCAGCCACAGTGGATGGTAAATTATACTGCTGAGAATGCTCTCCTTGGACATTTGCATTTCTCTGTGAACAGTCGGAGCTGAACATACAGTGGGTGACCTTCTGCTGACCTGATGTTGCTATGCGCACCGTTTCAGTCTGCGGGGCTGGAGTTAAAACGATAACTTTAAAAAACATGTAATGGATGGTTTGCGTCAGACGGGTTATGTGAGGTACTCATGAGCCAGTAATAGAACGGAGATGTTCAGCACTGTGGCGCAATAGCTAAGACCCACTGGAGATTTTTAAGCAGAGGAGTATGTAAATGAAGTATTACAGAGACAGACCAAAGTCAATTAAAATGTATTATTATAAGACGCTGACAGCACAGGTTATTTTCTGCTTCAAGGTGGACAAAGATGGGTACAGGAGCTTTAAGGGGAGACACTGCACTGCACACAAAGTTTTCAACAGGGAACACAGAAATTGTCTAATCTACATATCAATCAAAACCAGAGGTCACTCAACGGCGGACCTCGGTCTGGATCCGGACCCATGCATCAGCCGACCCTGAATCCCCTCAGACGAGCGGCTGCGTCTGGGCTCTCTCTCACTCTCTCTCCCTCTGACTGCACTAGAGTTGTAAACTACAGCCCAAATGAACAGAAAGAGAAAGTCCAACATCTTAGCTCCATGACACTTTTAACATTTTTAGAAACGGTTTCGGAATGACTGAAATACGGATGCTATAATTGAATATGCACGCGCAGTCGTAATGCGCAAATAGAGCGGCTGTTTTCTATTCCAAATTTCTTTATTGATTTTTAAGAACATAGCATACGATTGTCACAGTTATGCAGATAACAGTGGATACAATACAATTGTATGCCCGAAATCCCCCCCCCCCAGTCAACCCGCCCAAAGGGAGTGGGCTGAAGCCAAAGGCTTATAAGCGCCCACCCCAAAATAAAAATAACATTACATTTAATATTTACAAGGTAGCAAATCATAAACAAAGGAACATAGGGCAAAGTAACAATAAATAATGAAGAAGAATAAAATAAAAACAACAGCAAAATAAAGAACAAAAGAATGTGCTACTTTTATGTTATAAAGGTTCATTAATACATATTATACTCTGAGATCTTGCTACTTCCCAGTTGTCATTACCATCCTCAATATAATTTAATTTGGGTTTAATTATCATTATTATTATATTTGTTTAATTGAGTTATATGTGAAGTATGATGTAAGCCCTGCATAGTGTGGTGCATTAAAAAGCCAGGGTGTAGAACGGGCCAGTTGAAGAGGGCAGTAACTCCCCCTCAACAAACCCCACCCAGCTGCCCTAACAGCTGATTTGTAGATGATGTTCCTATGCTGAGTGGTGCATTAAAAGACAAGTTTTGAGCCCGTTGGGAGGGTCCCTCTCAACAGATTCATAACTTGCCTACCCTAATTCTCAATTTGTAAATTTGAGCAATAGAATGACAACCGTTCCAAGCAGCAACACTCTTCCTTGATAGGAAATACACATAATTGATCCTACTGCGCCTCCTAGTGGCAACACATTTCTTGTTCTCTGTATGTTTCAAAAGTCTTTTGTTTGTATTTATATTTGAACAGGTTGATGTTTGGACATCGTTTCAACTCCATTTCCAGTTTATTCCACAATTGTACACCATTAACTGTTGGGCTAAAACTTTTCAAAGTTGAGCTATGTTTCTGAGTCCTAAAGTTTAATTCATCACGTAATTCATAACAACCAGTACGTTCTTGGAACCTTCTTTGTATTTGGCCTGGCAACAGTTTGTATCTTGCTTTGTATAACATCTGTACAGTTTGGAACTCAACAATGTCACAGAACTTCATGATCTTTGATTTTAAAAATAATGAGTTTGTGTGGTCCAAAAACCCAACTTTATGAATTACTCGGATAGCTCTTTTTTGCAACAATACTATTGGTTTTAATGTGTTTTTATAAGTACTACCCCAAACCACAGTACAATAATATAAGTATGGCAAAATCAGAGAACAGTATAAGATATGTAGAGCTTTGATGTTTAAAATGTGCTTTGCTTTTGCTATTACTGAAATGCTTCTAGAAATTTTCGTAGATATATATTTAATATGAGCTTTCCAAGTAATTCTGTCATCTATAATAACACCAAGGAATTTGATTTCATGCACTCGCTCTATGACAACACCCTCTATCTGAATTGCTTCCTGAGCATTGGAGTTACGGTTGCCAAATATCATCATTTTGCTTTTACTCAGATTTAGAGATAATTTATTTTGTTGAACCACTTATTGACACTTTTGAGTTCCAAGTTAACAATCCGACACAGTTGCTGTAAGTCGTCACCTGATGCAAAAATATTTGTATCATCAGCAAACAAGATAAATTTAAGTACTTGAGACGTTTTACAAATGTCGTTAATGTACATGTTAAACAATTTTGGGCCCAGAATGGAACCTTGAGGTAAACCACACACAATTTGTCGACAACTCGACTGATATTCACCTATTTTCACACATTGTTTTCTATTTTTAAATAACTGGTAACCCACTGTAGAGCTACCCCCCTAATCCCATAATGTTCTAGTTTATTAATTAGTATATCATAGTTTATTGTATCAAACGCTTTACTCAGGTCAATAAATAACCCTATTGCATATTTCTTGTTATCTACAGCATTAGTTATTTCTTCAATTATATCAAAGAGCGCGTGTGAGGTTGAGTGATTATTCCTAAAACCAAACTGATTGTCCGAGAGTAAATTACACCTTTCAATAAAGCTGTCAAGTCTAGAGTTATAAACCTTCTCTAAGATTTTTGAGAATTGCGGTAAAAGGGAAACAGGCCTGTAGTTTGTGAAGAGATGTTTATCTCCTGCCTTGAACAAAGGAATTACTTTTGCTACTTTCATACTTTCAGGAAATTGTCCAGTTTGCAGCGATAGGTTACAGATGTATGTTAACGGCTTAGAGATACTTTCATAGAATAAAACAAAATAAAAAATAGATAAAGGAGTGATTCAGTACAGCCTAGAGCGGCTGTTTTCTGATCGGCAGCGAGCAGGTCAGAACCAGGAATAAACCTGGACTAAACCAAGACAAACCAGGTCTAAACCTGGACTAAACCAAGACAAACCAGGTCTAAACCTGGACTAAACCTGGACTAAGCAGGACTCAGTGTGTTGAACTGAGCAAAGAAACACATTACTGCCATACGTATATAATGTGCACATTGTGTATAACAGAGGCTACAGTAGCCTATGCACTCTGCTATTTAGGAGCCACAACTTATTTTTAGAGCAAAAACAAAACAAAAACAATAACAGGATTCAAGTGATTGCATTATTATCAAATCACAGAAATAGATTTTAAAAAGGCTTAAAAATCTTGATATAACCATGAATTAAGCCCGTATGTTTCGGACCTTTGCTTGAACTTTTTTTCTTCTTTCATTTCGGACCTAGGTGAAATTTGATTTGTGACCCCTGATCTAAACATTTCACTGAATTCAATAAACTGAAGCTGCATACACACCAAACGCGGATGCCGCGGCAGGTGCAGGTGATTATTGTCAATGTGAAATGCTTTTGGGTAATGCTGGAGTGTAGGAGTCCAACATTTGGAAAAAAAATGGACACAGATCATCATCATGTCTGAAAATGGAGCAGCATAACCACCTCTACTACATCATAAAGACACACATGAAACGGAAACACCACCTGAAAAGAGGAGGAAAAGCTTTATGACAAAGCTGTACCGAGCCCAATTCAGGAATTGAGATCAGAGGAATTATACGCATCAATAAACTGATGAAAACACGGATGCAATAAAGAACACACTGAATTACCAACATGTTTCAAATGGGATTTTCTCATGACAGGATCGCTGGACAGACAGGTACTGGAGGAGGTTTGCTATTCCACTGTCACCAACGCACAAGCAAAGTATTGGGAAACAATTTTCTTTCACAACTTTCGATCTGTTTTTCAGAATAGCGCTGCAGCATTGGCTCCTCGTGAAGTGAATGTGAGTGACTGATTGCAACCGTTTCACGCGACCGAATATTAGCGGTAGCGCGATTTGCCCGGTTAGGACCTTTATGCTGAAACGTGTAACTTCAAAGGCCGTTTCCCCTTCTTTCTCTTTAGTGATTTTTTTACGGACCTCTTCAGTAATAGCATGTTTCGTAAAAAGTAAATAAAATACCCCAGATCCCTTTTATATCTGTATCAAACAAAAATAGAACAATAATTTAAACTCCTACCCAACTCTCCTTTTGTGCCACAAAATAATGCAACTGTGACTCTGATTTATATCTTTTATAAAACCTGCACTGCATTTTTATTATATACTGTACAGTGTGCCAGTGAGAGATCAGCTGATGTTAATTTTATGTTACTCAAAAATATGTAACATTTCAGTAGAACTGGATTCACCGTGGCACACAACAAAGCAGCTCTATCCAGTTTACCTTTCATAGAATATGTCTGCTTATACGTAAATCTGCACACAAAGTCCAAGATGTTCCTAATGGAAATCCATGTCAATAATGGAAAGCCGGTCAAATTAATTCAAGCGTTTTATGTTTTGAACGAGGAGAAATCCTATTGCTCTTCTCATGCTCGCTGAAGTATTGCCGAGCTGTGAGATCATCCGGCCCACCCTCTGCTCGCAGCCGCGGGGGAGCTGGAGAGGCAGGGGCGAGCACACCCTCTTCCAGTGATGTGGGAGTCTGCATCTCAGTGAGGGGGCCCCGGAGAGAGCCACACAGCGGCTTTCCCTGTCTGTATCCGTCTGTGCCACTGTCCGCAGTCCCCCCCCCCCTCAACACAAATCCAAAACGCTTCCTCACCAGGCAGCGTTTGCAGAAATGGGTCTCGGATACTTCCCCTGTGATAAGTGCTCGGGTTGTTGCTTTGAATCTGGTTGAGCGAGGCAGGGCTTCTCTCTCTAGACCACCGCTGCTGCTGTTGTAATGTGACTTCAGATCTTTTCAAGGGAGCAGGCAGCCTTGCAGAGTCTGAATACCTGCTCGGTCAAATGATGAAATGAGTAAAGTCCACACCTGAAACATTTATGGGAACATACAAACACATCCAGCACAGTCTCCTACACAACTTGGTGAATAAGAAAATACATAACTTCGACTGACTGTTTATAAACTCAATTTGTTTTCATTGGAATAGGGTATATATTTTCAAATCTTCATATTTTCAGGGATTTGCATGCAGCAGTAGTAGCTCATTATAGGGTTTAAAATGTGAAAGTGTTATGGGTTTGTTCAGAATCAGAACATTTATTGTCAGTGAATAAGTTCACAAACTAGGAATTTTCTTTGGTGCAAACGAGCAACATGAAACATAAAAACTTGGTAGAGATACATAGTAAACTATTACAACTTCAAAACTATAAGGTCATGCATTAAAAAAAAGAGCAGTGCAAATGGCTGGAACAGGTTATAATGTGTTGATGAGTCTGATGGCGAAAGGGAAAAAAACAGTTCTTGTGGCGTTGAATGGTCCGTGTCCAGGGTGAGAAGGGTCAGCTGTGATCCGACCAAGTCATGTAGATTTACAAGTCCTCGAGAGATGGGAGCCTACAGCCAACCACCTCAGCAGCACGGACAACGCGCTGCAGTCAATACCTGTCCCGGGCTGTGGCGCCAGCGTACCAGAGGGTGATGGAAGAGGTCTAAACCGTTGGCAGACATATGCAAATGGTACATAACTTATTTTCCAATTTTAACACAAGGGTTTATTTATATTTATTATTCATTAATTTCTAGGGACCAATTGCTTTTTCAAAGTTGTATCTCATTTCAATATCTCATGTCAATATTTAGTATATTTATACAGATAAACAAACAAAACCATGTTTAGGTAACTTTATACGTCTCAACTATTTTAAACAGGCTTTGCTTTGAAAAGCTTTAAGAGCCATTATCATTATAAAAGTTTTGCTTGAGCCTTTTTTGTCTATAATGCTATCATTGCTGGCCCTTTTTTGTAATCAAAAAGAAATACCAGTCTTGTGTGTTGTACAGGAAAGTGTAGGACTTCATTTGCATAACATATACATTTCCTCGGTTTACAATTCCGGTTAGAATGCAGCAAATCTGTGTCACTGTAGAGTTCACATAAATGCATATACATATTGCCTATTCATTGTTGACTTACCAAATAAAATCACCCTGAAAAAGAATAATGCTTCAAAGTTGTTTGTGTGGTAACATGAGCAGAAAGTTTGTCAAGTCGTTACTTCCTTTGGGACAGTGCGACTGTGAGAGTGACCTTTGCCTTTCCTGCCGTCCTACGCCCGCCTCCATGCAGGTGGGCTTGGTGTCTGAGAACACCAGTTGGCATGCTAAATACCCTCGAGCTAAACATCTTTTTAGCAGTGCCACTACAAGAACGCATGTGATCAATACACGCCGCTGCTTGCAAAGGTCAAGCAGGCTGCTGTAAACACTGCCGTCGAACTTGTGATGGTGCCTGACTCGGCTTCTTGATCAGAACCCAGCTCTGGCCTGCTCTCAGCGCCTGGGGACTGCTGGGAGGGACTGGTTCCTCTGTGACGCCTGGATAGAACATGACCGCAGGACAAACAGCGGCAACGCCAGGAAACAAAGACAAGATTGATTAGTTTTAGTTTGTCGCCCCTCCAGCACCCACCTCATGCCAGCTCGCGCAGGAAATCAGAAAATACCCAGTCGACTAAACAACGATCTGTGCTGTGGCTTGAGAAGGTATTGCTGTATTTATTCATCTAACGGCATTTTATTATTAACATCTTGCACTCATTTATACAACTGTCTAAGTGAATTAAAGCTGGGGTACCTGATTTTTCCTGTTTAAAAAATGAAATGTTTCGTTTTTGTCCAAACTTATTTATTGCTGTCACAATACCTCCTGCACACACACATTGTTCAAGCCAATTCATTAGTATGCATGTTTCATACGCAGCTTTGAGCAGTGGCAAAGTGAAAAAGGGGGACCACCCCCAAAATAATTGCACTAATTTAGATGCTAATTCTATTTTCTATCGCTCAGTAAAACTTTGGCAAAGACAATGCAACAAGATCTGTTTTTTTGCTGTGTTTATAACATACTCTCTGGTGGCAAAAATATAAAGTAAATATATTATATTGTACTTTACAATAACAAAATGTCAGGTACTCCAGCATTGAATGACCTCAGTCAGTCACTTTGATCAGAAGCTAAGTATAACCTCCCTATAATGTAATGGAAGGTGCAGCAGAAGTGTGCACTGTAAACAGTGGAGCTGAACATGCTTCATCAGGCATGCAGGCCACCTGTGAGACCTCAGCCTGACAGCCCCGTAGCGTACCCGCTAGTTAGTGTGCCACTAAGAGCCAACCTACCCCAGTACACCCTGATGTGGCATGTGGCAATGACTATTTCTGTCAAGCTGTGCATTCTTCAACTTCCTAGGGCACAGCGCTCTGCTGCAGGCGAGGCGTCCATGTAGCTGGTCCTGTTTGCTTTTCAACATGGCAGCACCATGCAGTTCATGTGATAGACCCTGCCTTATCAAAAGTGACGAGGGACCTTTCTTGGCCATGCCACAAAGCAGCTTTGAAACATCTGTCAATGCCCTCCTCTGGATAAATGTCATATGTGGAATATCTCAGGTGGCAGCTGCTCCGGTGCAAAGGCAGGAAACAGCCCAAAGCTTTGCTCTTCTGCACTTGGTCGAAAATTCGTGTCATTTTAAATTCATTTTCACAATAGTCACATACAGTAATCCAACAAAGCAGCAGAAAGGGAACTTTGCATCTAATTTTTCCCTCCAAAAAATCAAATCCTATTTTTTATTATTTTACTTAATGTTGGATTATTGTTTGCACCAAGTCTGACGTCACAGAGCTCCAAGTCGAATGAGATGAAGATACAAAAAGGGACTTGATGACATTTTAAATGAAACTTATTCACATTATAATACTGAAGGCAGTTCTGAAAACAAACACTTGACAAATGTGTGAGACCTAAATATTATGACAACAGCACATAATAGTCAGAGTGATATGAGTCTGATAGTGGAGAACAGCTCCAGTGGAGCAGGCAGGAGCAGTAGCCTGGATGGAGATTGGGGTTGTTCTACTTAGCTAGCCAGGATGAAGAAGCCAATTCTTTCCACTCCAGTAAAGACTTGGATAATTGGACTTTTGTATTAAGATTGACATCAGATGAGAGTTAGTTATTAACATGGGGTGAAGCATGGCAGATTGTTTATTAGAATTCTGTCACTATTTACAACCCAAAACCACTGCGCCCTGACAAAGAGTTCAATTAAAAGTGTGGAATCGACTAGACATTGACGTGCTTGTAATCCTGCTGCTATTTTATAGCAGCAAACATACACTTGCAACACTGTTATTTTGAATGAATGGAATTGAAACATAATATAATCACAATATTGTATAATATAATACAATGTTTCAGAGGATAAACCATGCAGTAATCATGGTACATGCATAAAAGACAGGAAACACATGCTGAACGATGGGGAGCATGTTATTTATACATCTGCATGGCTTCCATAAGCAGCTATACATCATGTCATTGAGATTTGTGCATTGCCTGTCAATTCTGTCTCTGATACGCACCCACCTCAGGGTCTTTGCCACAGCTCACATCGGTCCTTGAGATGTGGGTGCTGCTGTGGGACACATTCCTGTGTGAGTTGTGCATAAGAAAATGCATTGTTATTGTTATGCCGGGTTTTTGCAGACCTTGGTAACTTGTGAAGAAATAATAAATATGCTGTGGAAAATGAAAGTTGTCACTCCTCTTTACATGGGCTTTTCAAAATTGCACTAACCTACCTGTTATTAAAAAAAACAAAAACATCTCTACCATGTCATCTGCTGAAACCCACACCAGCAACTGTGGAACCACTATTTTATTACAATGTTATTATTTGTTTAAAAACCGCCTGGCGATGTATATCTCAAGTCTGACATCTTCCTTTATGCCTCCATCTACAGCCGACACAGCCATAATGATCACCCCCACGGCGAGTGAGAAGTAAGAGGGAGAAGGAGCCGAGGATTGCCACAGTCTCCCCACTGAGATAGGAAGACACTGATTAATGTGTTATGTGTGGGCACTGAGCTAACATAGGTGCGCCAAGTCTGACTCAATAATCCCGCGCACTTGCACCAGATACTGACTTCTTCACGCTTAATCGGTAAGACCCACATTTCACATTGACATTCCCTAACCTCAGCCGCAGCTAATCTCGCTCCTCATGTATGATATAGCTTGTTATCACGGTTAGCGCTGTCGTAGCCCCCGTAAGGTGAGTTTTACAAGTAACTTATCAGCAGGGCGCCAGCATCTCCAAAACAAAGTGTGTGCCAAAGGAATAACATAAAACAATATATACATCAAAATGCTGACGGAACCACCAAAAGTAAGGTTTCTCTATATTAAAAGTTTAAAGAGGAAAAACAGAAAAGGCTGACACTTATCTTGCTTGAGGTATCTTCAGTTTTAGCCTACTGTACAACTGTAGCTATATTTGCACGTTCCGGCAACCAGCCTCCAATCATTTGCAAACGCGCGCACCCACCTTCGCCATCCTCCCTTATTCTCATCCTGATTCCCTCTGATGACTGCCGAATATAAATGAGAGCAGTGCTAAATTATGCACATTGGGGATATTCACTTTCCTGTTTTCTCCACCAGATACCAGCGTGTTGTTCCGCGCTTTGTTATGGACGGCCCGTACCCATGGGATGATTAGCAGAACAAAGCAAACCTGCTCATTGTTCAAAACAAGTTCTCTTTGAAGATCAGTACTTTCTTTGGGGCAAGAGTGAAGTTTAAGACAAGGCAATACCAGCCTTCGACGCTGTCCACCAATAACATGTATTTGGCTAATCCTGTAGCTACGCTGATCATGAACCTGGCTCAAGATCTGCAGCAGAAAAGAGTCTCTGGGTGACAGCAGCAATGAAGGATGGGTCAAATGCCAAGGAACATTTCCATTTAACTAAAACTAAGGAGAAGAGATGGTTTGAAAGAGGTGTGAATGAAACTACTTTTGTGAGAATAGGTCTATGGGCCTGTCACAATAACAATGTTAATTCAATATATATTGATTCAAGAATATATTGCAATGAACAATATATTATTGAAGACCGTTTTACGCCATTGAAACTACCGTAATGTTCGGACTATAAGGTACTACTTTTTTCCCACTCATTGAACCTTGTGGTTTATACAGCGTTGCACCTAATTTATAGATTTTTATGATGTAACTGTATATTGTGTCATGTGTCACTCTACACTGTAAAATGTACAATTTGTTTCAACTCAAAAAACTCATTCCAAGGGCTGCCAAGAAATTTTATGTGTAACCAATAACTATTTTACAATCTAGTCGATTTGAAATTTGAGATTCACCTCTTTCGTTCAATTGTATTCTTAGGTTGACATAACTGTTTCCAGTTGTCTGAAGTGAAAAACTTAGGTTGACACAACTGATTTAATTTGTAACTGACGTTTTTCACTTCAGACAACTGGAAACAGTTATGTCAACCTAAGAATACAATTGAACGAAAGAGTTGAATCTCAAATTTCAAATCGACTAGATTGTAAAATGGTTATTGGTTACACATAAAATTTCTTGGCAGCCCTTGAATGAGTTTTTTGAGTTGAAACTATTTTTACATTTTACAGTGTATCGCTGTCTTAGTTCCACATCTGTTTGCGGTGTCAGCAGGATGCCCTCCCGCGCTATTGCTAACGTGGCATCAAGTGCAAAATAAATGCGTTTAATTCTCTCACAGCTGAAATATTATGGAGGGTCCAGCGTGTATCAAAAGCCAGCCTCAAGCGGTCACCATGAACCCAGCTCAAAGCAGCTTCAAACACTGGGGAAACTCCCGAGCCCCGGAGTCTGTGTGCGCTAACATCCCGAGGAGGGCGGCTCTAAACACAGCCACAGTCGCTGTGCTTCACTGAACACATGTGCATTTAAAGAATAATATAATCGAAGTTCGTAACACACACACACTCTAATAAAAGTGAATGTACCTGTAGGCCACCGTTCTCTTGGTAAATTTGACCGCTCACGAACAGAAAAGTCCAGTTTTTCCAGTGGCTTCTAATGCGCTTGGAACAGTTACAGCGTGGACAGCTGCGGCTTGTAGACCTGTGTATGTAAAAAAAAAAAATCTTTACAAATATTGTTGGTACGGCTGATGGTGCACTCAATAGTGGGAATTTACAGTAACTCAAAAACTGTTTGTAGTAATCTCAGTAATCAGTCAAAGTAACAATAACAGTAAAAAAGTAACAATAAAATCCAACATAGTAATTATTGTGACAGGTCTGGGGGACAAAGCTTGCATTACAGTAGCGTTATCTGCCCCAATTAAAGACCAGTCCAAGACACGGCCAGATTTTGACAACTGACCAGCCATTTTCTAACCTTTCACAGCAAGTACCATCTCATAAAATATTTGACCTTCTAAGAACCGCCTGGCTTGGATCAACATTAAATCAGGACTAAACTGGGTCTAAAAAGAGTCTTGAGTTAGAATAAAATGTGGCGAAACATGGTGCAAACCAGAAAAAATGAACACAAAATTCATGCGTTACCAGAGCACATATGAAAATATCTCACAAAACAAATCTCTTCACAAACTCACAGTTTTTTGTTTGTTTTGTTCTTTTTCATTTTCATACAATCGTACAATACAATAACCTCAGCACATGCAAAAGTACACCACAAAATGTTATAACCGAAACTTACTGTGATCCCACACATTTCCAACGTTCCGCCTCGTGACACATGAGCGATTAAGCAGCGCACTTGCAAGGGGGGCATCATGTGTGCGCCCTCAAGGTGAAGGTTATGAGAGCCCTGTTTAGCAAAGATATTTGATCCATTATACATTGTTTGTGTTTACAGCTGCCACTACCAGTTTATAAATATTGTATTAGCTTAGGGACCGGCATCCTCCGTCTCCCAGACAAGTTCATAACATTCTCGGCAGGGGAGGGCGGGACCTCCTGTGGCTCTTCTCTCGACGCCCTCTCCGGTTCTGTCGGCGTCCTTATTCCTTGCCGCCCCGCTCTCCCGTGTGCATAATGTGGTGGATCCGCAGCAAAAGAATGGCTCCTGTACAAAGCTCGACATGTGCACGACTCCAAGGCAACTGCTGCATTTTCATGCCGCCGATGAGCAACCGGAACAGCCGCATCAGCGCTTGTTAAATATGGTGATCACTTTGTCACCGATCGCACTGCGGCTGCGCGGACAAAGTCTGCCGAGAGTTTGAAGTTACTTTGTCACACTTACTTTGTCTGTTGGTGATGCGGGTGCTGGATGTTGTTTTGTGCAGCTAACCTGGATTTTATTCCTTGATTAACTAACAGAAATATTATAGAGAGACAGAGAGCGCGAGTGAGAACCAACCAGGGATACAGTAGAGAATTATTTTACTATCACTTTTTGGCCAGTTAATAGCCAGGCCTTAGCCATCCGTAATCTCTGGAATTGAATTTCAACCTACCGTTCAGCGAGAGGGGGAGGCGGGTGTTCTAGGTGACGTCAAGCATTCGCGCCGCATTTGCTGGTTGTAGTTTGACAATGGCGGCGGATACGAAAGTAATGGAAGCTCTTCAATACGTTCTGGCTCGGCTCCCAAATATCCAGAAATGACAATTGAAGCCTTGGAATGCGCAAGGAATGCTCCCAAGAGCTATGAAAGCTTGCTTCACTCACTCGGGCGCATTACATACGACCAAACGCTAGCGAAGATCAGATCCAAACCTTTCAAAGGAGTTCACACCCCCCACCTGATAATGGAGCTCGATTGTGAAGATCCAGGAAACGAAATGAGTACGAGGGTATGGTAAAACCAGGCTAGCGAATTAAAGGCGCATTATGGAACTTTTCATGAAGGAAAAAAAAAATATCAGTGTGCATTTGACCTTTCAATGATCCAGCAGCTGTATAGGTGGTTAGCATGGTGCCTTTACTTTCCACCAACTGTGCTGCTATATATACGCTCCAGGATCAATTGTTTTTTGGGGTTTCTGGTTTCAGGGTTTTCTCTGCTGACGGAACCTTTCTCCTTGGTTAGCCATGCATTCTCTTCAGAAAGCCTTACCAGAAAGCCTAAAACAATTGGTCCTGGAGCGGTGATGGAATGTAGAGGTGGCATGCTAACCACACGAGTGACAGAAAAGTGATGAAAAAGGGATAAAAATGTGGCAAAAATGGGGGGAAAAAAGAGCAATGAAAAGAAAAAGTCAAAAGCGACGACAACGCAGCAACAGTGCAAGGAAATAGATCCGTTTAGATGAGTTTTGTTGGTCTTTGCTTTCAACTGAGGCGTTACTCTGGCCTATAGGCTGTAACCTTTTAGAATACACCGGTGAACTGGAAAAAATGCACAACTTCCCCAGCTCTGCAAGGTTCAATCTAAAAGAGGAGACAGTTTCTCAATTGGTAGAGCTTTTGCTCATTGTTCAGTTCTCGGTGGAGGTAGGAATGTGTCATATATAATGCAACCATTATTACAGATCAAAAAGGTGTCTGTAACAGTGGCCCAAAGATTAGATGCCTATACACCATGTCATCGTGCCAGATGAAGTCTGGGGTAACACATATACTTGTACCACCAAGCCCTTGTTCCTGCTGCAAAAAAGAGCAATTAGAATCATTTGATTATCATGTGGAAAGCTAAACAAAAAAAAATTGCCAAATGATTTTCAAAGAAATTTTGTTGCACAAGACGTTTCCCATAGAAGAGAATATAATTTTCGGAATATGTTTGCAGGAACATCGTTGAAACGGAAATGTCCGTCTGTTTATGGAGTTAAACTGTGGAATTCTTTAAGTGTGGAATTTAAATGTTGTACAAGTGTTTACAAATTCAAAAAAAAATTGCGATGCCGAAAAAAATTGAAAACACCTGAAGTGAACTGTAAGACAAATGATGCTGTTTTGTTATGTTTTGTGACCTGGTGAGGAGTTGGGGTATAATGATGGGGAATCTAACTGATTTCATTTTGTTGTAAAGTTGCTAATGGGAACAGATAGTACAGGATTAATCTTCCCTCTTTTCCTTTTGTTCATGAATGGATGAACAAATGTGACATGACATGACATGAACAAATAAATAAATAAAATGCACTCAGACATAGGTTTGTTTGGTATGTTTACAAGTTATCCACGTATTCTTTAATCCCCGGTGTTAGCAGTGTTTTTCTCTCTTTCAGCTTCACAATTCACTTCACTGTGCATTATTTGAATAAAATATGCACCAACTGGGCCAGAAAATGTGCATAGCCTCCACTCATTAGTTCTCAATGCAGCTGTAAATTACCTCAAAATAATTCCTCAATGTCTTGTAGCATTTTACTTTTCAGAAGTTTCACACAGTTTAATCCAGGCTGCCATATAAATCTACATGTCATAACACCCTATTATAATTAACCTCGAATCACTCCTGGAAACCGGCGTTTAAGTGCCTCTTTGGGCTGATTTTAGATGTTGACACTATGTTTAAATGAACTCTGTGTAATCCCGGTGTGACTCAGAAGCTCTTTGATATCACGTACAACATGGCTCTGGCATGTGACCAAAACTCCAGAGAGGGTAAAGCGTTTACCCCGAACTGTCAGTCATGGAGCACACCAACTGCTGCAGGGACTGGAGGGAGGGAGAGAGAGTGAAAGGGAGAGGCACAGGGTTGTCCTTCAAACATGTTGTATCGATAGGGAAAAGTCAGGTAGGGCTTCCTGTCAGGCAAGTTAAAATGCACACACATATAAATAGATAAAGATCCTAAGCCAAGACAGTGAAGTAATTTAATACTGCCAGAAATAGCAAAGCAGAAAGCACACATTTTCCCCTGCTTGCGCCATTTCTTTTCCAGGGTTTACACGATGAGCTAGTCGCACTGTGATTTGACAGGTTTTATGCCGGATGATCTGCCTGTCACAACCAGCAACATATTATGACTGAAGGAGCGACGGGATACAACATCAGCATATGCTCCGACATGGTCTGAACCCTAGTTGGTGAGCGGATGCTAAAACCAGCCCCAACCAAATTAAAGCATTACAATATATGAATAAAATACTGTTTAAACATCTAGGCAACAAAGTGATGGCTGTCCTGGGGCAGGGGGAAAGGGCCATGGAAGGCATACTGAACCAATGACCTCTGACAACCACCAATCGGAGGCACACACACTATACACTAGAGGTAAGGTGGATGGATTGTCTTTCTCAGCACGCAATGTACTGAGTGAAGCTGGTATCAACTTGCCAACTTCATTTGTTTGAAATCTGGATAGTCTTACAATTATCTTTAGTGTTAAGCTCCTGTTAGAGTATAATACATTCTCTCGGTTCTGGCTTGGAGAAAAATGTATGGTTCTGACAGCAGGGCCTTCAGGACCACCAAGAGCCTCAATTTGTTTCTAGTGAAGTGCCAAGATTCTGCAGTAACCTGCCTGGCCACAAAATATCACACTCGCTGGTTCCGCCATGTCAACTGCCTCCCAATTGTTGGACCGTACAGGATGGAAACAGTCTCCCTTACCCGCTGGCTGGACATCATCGAGTGTAAGCTTCGACAACATGAAGTTGTCATGGAGGACGTGGAGTGTCTGGCACAAGACCAACACTGAAAGAAACTGATCATCTCAATTCACCAGGATGCCCCTTGCTGAATGTTTAAAGCAATGGACATTGTAACCAATCAAATATTGAGTGAAACAATAAATAAATACAAATAATTCAGCTCCTTGGCTTTTGACAACTCCTCTGACTCTTCTTTTTGTCAAAAATCTGGTATGGAGCACCAGATTGTGTTCACTTTTAGTGTGACATGATGCCAAATTAACTTCCAGAATACAGCCCCTGAGGTTTAACAAAACCACAACAAGACCAGAAAGATTTCAGCTGGTGGTGTAGCTTTATATGCCTTTTTGACCACACATTTCTTCATTCTGCCAAAGCATTGAAATTTGTTCACGGCCAGAATCACAGTCTGATAAATAGATACATAGATATGGCTTCATTGTTTTACATTACTTGAGTTATCAATATCTGGTATAACAATGAAAATAGAACACCATGCCTGTAGTCCCTTTAGAAATATGTTTGCTAAGAGAAATACAGCTCAAAATTCTAATATTTTTTAACAGTTGAAAAATATGGCCTGTACCTTGTTTCTAGTTAAGGCATTCATATAAAGGTGCATTTCATTTAGAGCTGCTCTGTATGTGCTTGTACCACTATAAGGCAATTATTACACAGCGTTATGCAGTGGTTCTGGTACATATGCTCTTCTGTCAAGTCGCATCTGTTCCCAGTCTCTACATATGGTGCTAGATACTGCTTGTTGTGCAGCCTGGCTCGTTTGAAATGAGCGCTTGGCCATGACAAAGGTGTTGACTGGCCGTGCATTGTGTTTTCACCTATAAATGCCTTGTCATCTACAGCCAATTTCACATGTCGGCCCGTGAATAACCGCCGTGGAGTTAGCCCTCGCAGAGCTCCCAGCGGAGAGCGAGGCCAATGTTCTGTGAAGTGTCAACACAGTTAAAGAAAACGTCCTCACTTCTCAAGGCCACACTTAAATCGGAAAGTAAGGGGATAACAAAATGAAAAACATGTTTAAAACTTGATGGTCACAAAATACCGATGGGATGTTGGGCCACGGAGCGCGAGAATAAAATAATATGTCACAGTAAGTTGGGCATCATGTTTTTCCACTGAGACCAGTCAAGGTATTTCCTTCCTACTTTTTCACTTTACATTTTGAGATGAGGTTAGGTTTTGTTTATGTCAAAGGTGATACGTTTTTCTTCTGCAGGTGATTGAGCTAACTGTGTTTTTTACCCTAATTTAGAAAAATGACCTTTGTCTGTTGTTATCTAATGAAAGCATGTGTTTTTATTGATAATAAATAATCAGACTATGTTGTTTTTGTCATCTATGAGGGAAATGTGTTATGTCACCATAACATAAAAGTTTACGGTTCCCTTCTACTCCCCCCCCCAAAAAAAAAACATCAGTTACAGGGCCTTTAATCGCCAAGGTCTTACATTTATATAGTACTGATCAAGATACCAAAGAACTTCAGATTGTATGTAACTCATGCAAATATTAAACAGGAGATAAACAGTTTGCCTGGAAACCAGACCAGTGCTGTACCAGAGTTTGAGTCCCGTGGCCGCAGCATCAACTCCATTTCCAAAGCTGAATGCACGCAAACAGGAAGCGGAGAGAACCAATCAGCGAAAGACAGGCATCTGCTGTGTTATTAAAGGGGGGTATTATGTAAAATCGACTTTTTCAAGCTTTATATCATGTTATTATATCATTCCCTCATTAAACACATGCCTGGAGTGTTGCCTTGGCTCATTCACATATTTTGAGTAATCAGTAAAAACTTAGACGGCAGCCATTTTAGGTGTAGCTATGCCTCAGTCCTCCTAGGAACGCCCCCACCTCCTGGAGACGCCTCTGGACCTTTTGTCACCAGCCAAGCCACCAACCACTGCTCCTCAGCTCAGCAGAGCCCCTCCCCACACAGTAGTGTTGTTTAGATGCCACAGCAGTGTGCTGAAGGGGGCGTGTCGGAAAGCTTCTTAAAGAGACAGAGGCCTATTTCAAGACATTCAGTACAGCCATTTTGATTGAGCAATTTTATTCAAGGCAGTTATTTTAATTTACTGCATATACAGACCAACAGAAGGTTACGTCATCATTGTAGTATGATATAGACTTGTGCTATGTGATTGAAAAAAGCATAATACCCCCTCTTTAAAAGTTTTGAGTTAAAATTTGCAATGGATTATGAATCAAGAAACTCACCTACTGTCGATGCATTTTTGGTCATTTACCGCCGATTGGGAAACATCTCTCTTTATCTCCTGTGCGCCATCGGTACATTGTATTGATTGGACGTCTGCGTCCCGTGTGTGACGCGGCTCGCGAACAACACGTGACCGAAAATAAACCAATCTTTCTACTGCCGCCAACGATGTTGTGAGTCCCAGACTGATGTCCCTCTGTATAAACAAAATACCGAGGGGGTCATTCTGGTCTCACCAGGCTAATAAACAGTGTGTCCATTCTGCCCCATTCATGGGAGTGGGCCCATGACGTGGCTGTGAAATTAGGATGACGCACCTTGCCCCACACAGCATGTTCCTAAAAAGGGAACAAAAGTGGGAACCAATGAGCCACAATTCTCCAGGGCCTGTCAATCAAAGCCCAAAGCTCCAGAGAACAAAAAACAGCGTGGTTGTCACAGGATTAAACTCTTTTTTTCTTTTTTTAATACAATTCTTTGGAGCCGGGCTTTTACGTTTCTTTTGGGAGATGTAAAGTCTGCATAGGATTCGCATATTACGGTGTCCCTTCTGGTGTCTCTTCGATGTCAGCAATCTGCCATGAAGACGGGGTGCTGCCATTGCTGAAAAACAGAAGCGTTATCCTCGCCCATTGATCTAACCACAACTCCCAAACACGACTGCCTCTGAGCCTGTGGCCTCTGTGACCTCCATCATCACGCAATCCCACACCAGTCACAAAGAGCAAGGTGGGTGAAGTGTCTTGCCCAAAGACGCAACAGCAAAGTACAAAAGTCTCCCGAAGAACAAGGCGGGATCAATTATCTGACAGTTACCTGGTGCCGTAATGCCGTGATAAGATTCGGGACGCGTCCTGCTCTGTGGGGAGTGTCTGTCCTCTGTGAACTCCGCACATTACAGTTTGACAGGAGCACAGCGCTGTTCAAGTTCAAGCCTTCCCAACTGCCATACCTGAACAACTGCAGCGATCACCTTCAACAAAAAGCAGGACCTCAAGTTGAATCGGTCATGTTTTACTAATACTCTATCTCCTTCTTCAAGTAAAATCAATTATTTTACACACTTTAGTGCGTTCGAATACTATATTTGATGTGCACGATACTCCTGATTTGTGATGCATGACAGAAACCCATCTTCTTCTATGATACATTTATTTTTCGAGTAAGTTGGCGATGCCGCTATTGATTTAATATGTCCATGGCATTTACCTGTGGTCGTTCACTACACAAGATAAGCCAATTGTAATTTCCCTGTGCAAATTTGTGCAATATTAAGCACACAGAAGGAACATTATTTCCAGGAGCCTGGTGTTATCTCAGCCATATTTACCCAGGACAGTTTTGCATGGTCCGGTGCAGTGAGAGGGATAACGGAAAAGATTTGATGACATGAAATATATTCCTGGTTCTGCATTCCATCGGCAAACAGGTATGAAGGTTTGGTTCTTTATTTGACACTTTATATAAACATTCAATCTGTCTTTTCAAAATGCGAAAAAAGTCAAATTGGATTTAGAGTAAAACTATGCCGTTTCACGCAGTAATTACATTTATTTTATTTCCATCTTCTTCTTTTTTTCACCCTAGCTTTTGCTCCCCAAGACAAAATAGGTTTGCTTTCTTTGTACAATTAATCTAAAAACTAAATTAAATGAAATAATATTGTTGAGCGTAAATGAATGCCTTGAACGATCCACATTTTACGTCTCAGGACATGCTTGCCACAGAGCTGAGAAGCCATGGACGACAAAGTGTTGTTGCATTCATATTACCGTTGCTTTTAAGTGATCCCAACATGGCTGCCATAATGCTGAAACTCAGAAACGTGTGAGGTTTAGTTTAGTTTATTAGTTTATTTGAGCAGTTAAAAATTCTGCTCAAAAGGAGTGGGCTGAAGCAAAAGCTTGACCTTTCAATGATCCAGAGGCTGTATGGGTTGCTTAGTGTGCATCTTTTGCTTTCCATGTGGGTGGCCTCTGTGACGCTCCCGGACACATTTTATGTCAGGTTTTTAGGGTTTCTGGTAGTTTTGCTCAGTGGAATGTATACTGTACATGGAGACAGATCCATCAGCAGTAAAAATCCCACCAGAAACCCTAAAAAACAACTGGTCCTGGAGTGTCCTAGATGCCACCAGGATGGAAAGCAAAGGCGCTATGTTAACCAGCCATACAGCCTCTGTGTCACTGAAAGGTCAAATATGCATTAATATTAATAAGAAAAGAGGATCAGAGGCTCTCTGACATAGTTAAAAGTTCTTTATTTTAACATTGAGACATGCCAACGCATATGGACCACAGGTCAGTCTTCCTCAGGGCATACCAATTCCTCGGATCCTCGTTTTCTGTTCGCTATGACTACTGATGATACTTGATCTTTGAAGTGCACCTGTGACTACATCTTTGGACCCATTGATGCACTCACCTTTCCTACACATTAATATTAACTTCTCTTTTACCCATAAAAGTTGCATAATGCACCTTTAAGAGACTGCTCGCACCTGGTATAGGAAATCTCATGCCATGCATTGAAAACAGTCATTGCACTCACTGGAGAAATAAACAACCTGGCATTTGTCTCAGTTTAGAGGGCATTAACAATAGCCACACGGATTATTATCACTTCGCGTGGACTAGCTAATAACACCATGCCAACTATGGAAGGTGCATAATTGAATATGTTGATTTTTCATCATCATCAGTCTGCTGTTTCGTAAACATAATATCCAAAATGTATAGCTGGGCCACAATATTTCCGACACTGTTTTCTACAGAATAAAAAGCCCTTGTTTCTTGAACCTCTTCTGTGACATTTTATCCACATTTTTAACAATGCCTTTCATCCTATAGCTCATTCAGTGTGTCAAGTCTGGCTTGCAAGTGATTTTCCATCCTCAACAGCAGCAGACTCAGGGGGTGGTTTGCCATGTGGTGATGCAAATAACTAGCTTCAATAAACACAAGAGCTAAAATGCTGAATAAATGACACATGGTGCTATAGGCGAGACTTCACGAGTAAATTAAACAAAGGCCTGGAGCGCTGTATGAAATCAATGGAATCTGACAGATCTAGTGCATTATGAGACTCTCCACTTTTGGTAATAAGATGTGTCCAAATGTTGAGGGAGACGCTCCGAAGACATGGCATCTATTCTTGAAGGGGTGAACAAACAAATAATACAAATTACCTCCAAATAGAAAAACAAAGTTGTCAGATCTATCCAAAGATGAATTAGTTGATAATCACTAGAGGAAATATTTGCCAAAACAGAATCTGTAAAAGTATTGGAAGCATGTGTCTACACTTCCCAGATGAATGTGTTGTAATAAATAGTGATTAGAGACAGTGTTTCCTCAGAGGGGCCCCTGAAGTGTTCAAATCTACAATTCACTTGATTGATCAGTTGTATAAAAGAAAAAAAAGAAAAAGAAAATCTAATCAAACTGTAATGTAGAAAAGTCCCAGGTGGAGACAACTATTGAATCACTTGGTGTACTTCCACAAACTCATCTTCAGAAGAGGCAAACTGTAATAAGAAGTATAGGCTTTGTTCATGTTTGTCTCTTCTAGTATAATGAGGTTTAAATTAAAAGAAAAAAATAATTTAGAAACAAGAATGGAAAACTTTGATGGGAAGAGCAAAATTATAAGTGTAATAAATTAGAAATGATTAAAGTTATTTTTTTGCCAACTTTTTGTTTACACTACAGACACTGCTACAACTTTAGGTAGGATTGATTATGTTCTGAGCCAGTCGTAGGGTTTGCTGCAATCAAAGAAACACCTTCTGTCTATGTTTATTGTTCTCAACTGGTGGAGCTTCGGGCCGACCTTAAAATATCATTTGTGACCCGGTTAAAAATGTAATGTTATTTATAAGTTCTAATCAACATTTGCAAAAACATCATGCAGTGCAGCCATGCTATGGTGCAGAGAAATATCCATACATATCCATCAACAAATGCCTGTGTTACAGCTTCAATGAGCTGCAACTGCGGTTTGTGTTAATAGGGGCAGATAATTGTGGGAACATTTGCTTTTCATTGAATAAAATTATAATAATTATAAAATTAAAAAAATAAGGAAAATAGTGTTATGTTCCATGGATTCAAGCACTGATCATGAGGGTGATTAAGAAATACTGTCATCAGTCATTTTTGGCAAAATGTCTGGAATAAACAGAAAGTCGTCGTCCGACCCACTTTCAGGTCACAAACTTACTTGGGAACCTTTAGTCAAAGTCATTTTTATGAAGGTTTGTACCTTTTGTCCCTGAATATCCTCAACATGACTTTGGCTTATGTTTTGTGACTAAGCATTCGATTGATCTCTGACAGTTGCGAACTCTCAAACCCCCTTTTTACATAAATACAGTACCTTGCCCGACTGAAAGTACGGTGTGTTAAGGGCCCTTATATTTCTACATGCCACACTCTGGTTAACAACACTGCATGTGATCTGTGAATATTTGATTAGATTAGAAAACTGTTACTCAAACAGCAGTTTTGGAATTAAGGTTTTAGGGATGCAACAAAACAACTAAAGAAACAAACAATGTAGCAACAACTCAACTTAAAAAATAACTCCTAAAACATGCAACTATAACAATGAATTGGTGCATTCCTCCTGGTTTGAAATGTGTTGAAGAGTAATCAATGGGCTAAACTCTCATAAATTGGCTGTGGCCTCTGAGACAGACCTTCACCAGTGAAGCCGCCCAAATAAATCCTCCTAATCCTCCACGACAACAAGCCTGACCCGCCTTCTGTCTGCGCCATCAAAGAACACCTTCTACTGATTTTCAATAGCACACATAATCTGTCTGAAGAATTACTTTGTATGCCCTAACTAATGGGATGATGAAAGGAAATAAATATCGAATTATATGACATAGTAATTGTATTGTGATTACTCGCAGAAACGGGTCACATACCTGTCATTTTATTTTGTTCCTTGGTGAAATGATAGATCATACTTTCAAGTAAAAAAATTTATGTTGTTTTGAATATTGTGATTATTGCCATATTTCACAATGAATATGTTCCAATAAATGTATACAACAAGCTATTTGTTTTTTCCGTAGACTGTAAAAAATAATAGACAATGTTTGTTCACTCCTCCCCATTTACCATAATGACCACGTTCGAAAGGGAAATCATGGCAGATGTTCCTAAAAAGGACAAAGGGCGGAATCTTCACTGTAGACTTGGCCCTTTACAGTTGTTTAGAGCGTGCGTAAAGTGAAATGCTTTCTCATAGAAAACTAGCTTGTTCTGCTGCCCCTATATGGACGTACTACAGCAATGACAGGCAATGGCGCCCCCTAGCGTCGCGGTCATGAAGCAGAGCAACCAACGGCCATTGTTTTTTTCATCAAATTGTGTTTAATCAAGACATACAGTATATGCCTGGACAAATTATATTTCATCAGCAATAGGCTCTGTTGTGTCTAAGTAACTCATGCCCCTAGAGGCCATAAGCTTTTTTTTAACTCATTAATTGTCCGTCAAAGTAAATACTACACTGATAAAAAGACAAAGGGTTAGAGGGATATTGTACGTTATGCCACAACTCAATGACACAATGGGGGAAAAAAACAATTCACTCAAACTTGGCTGTAAACACTGCTAAAGTGGCACTAGCCCGCAGTTAGCTTTGCCTGTTAGTCTATTAGCTTCTTCTTCGTGATTCTATTAGTGTGTATTACGCCTCCGACCGGGTGGCAGGAACGTCGATTGTGGAGCTATTTTAGTTTAGTTTAGTTTATTTATTTGTTTGAGCAGTTGACCTGCTCAAAGGGAGTGGGCCGAAGCCAAGGCTTATAAGCGCCCACCCCAAAATGTTAACATTTATGTGTAAATGAATAGCCTTTAGCTTCACGACTGAAACACCTGCATTCATGAACACAGACTTTTCCTCTGGTCAAGTATTCACATCCTACATTAAGTTTTTAACATGTTTGATGTGATGCGGATGGCAAAGACGTGTGTGCCTCTGTACGTGCTAATCTGCCGCACTGTTAGCAAAACATTAGCCTCACTTAAACACAGACTTTTCCTCTGGTCAAATATTTATACCCTACATAAAGTTTTTTTTACATGATTTGAAGTTATTATTTGTATTTTGTATATTTAAGCGAGCCATGCTAACTGTCACACTTGAATTAGGAGGACCCAAAAGCAGACTTAGACCAACAGCGTTTTAGAAGATTTATTTGACAATCACAGTCTTGAAGTTGGAGACGAGGCAATACCGTGAATTGCAGGTGAGTTGGAGCAGAAGAAGGCCGAGGCACGAGGACAGGAGGAACAACAGAAAACAATAAAGTAAATGGAGAACAAAATGTCAATGAACAAAATAACTGGAGCCTGAATTCACCACTGAAGATGACTGACGATCTGGCAGAGAAGTGGTGAAGGAACCATGCTTAAATACTGCAGCAGGAGATTAGGTCCAGGAACTCCAAACAAGGAAAAACAGACAAACACAGAACAGGGGAGGGGAGACCACAACGGGCATGGACCAGGACCATGACACTAACTCCCCATAGAATTAAAACAAAGACAGGAAACAGTTGTTGTTACCCTATAGTTAGCCAACCCACATCCTTGCACAGAGCCTATGTGGTCATGCAGCTTTGTAAGACTAGTTAGTTACTGTGCTATTTCTTTTACTTTATTACTAGGCTATTAGATAATGTGCAGCTGCATATTATTGTAGGCCTTGTGCAGAGAGGGGAGAATTAAAAGATAAATTTGCAGATCTGCCCACAGCGCTGTGAGTCCTCGGATGTTAGGGTCAGTGTGTGACTAACCTTCTCGAACTGACTGGACTGGCCTTTCTGTCTGGCTGCACCTGTTTCACCACATTAAACACTTCACATGTTCCTTAGGGTCCTAGCTCCTCCACTATCCTCCTCCTCACTGCCGTAGCCTTGGAAAAAGAATCTGCAAAAAAGCATGTGCGCCTATGTCTCACACTCCAGTAAACACATGCAGGGGGAAAAAATAAGAGCGAGAAGGAGTGAAGGTCGAGAATAATAAAGATGATGCATTGAGTAAAGGTTATCCTGTCTCCGAGATGCTAATTGTTCTGTCAACAGTATTCATTTGCCAGGACTCCCAAAGGGCATGCATCCATTTTGTTTGTTCCGAGCAGATGAGTTCCTATCGCACATGCACACAATGAACGTGTGGAAAACAAAGACATACGACTATATGGAGTAGTGACTCAAACCTTTAGACATAGTACCTTTCCCTTGCAGGACAATATGCAAAACACTGGTAATTTCTTTTCCGAAGCTTTGATTCTACAATATTGATGGCCAATATGAAAAGTTATACGCTGTTTCGTGTACATTACATTTAATGTTTGAGTTGCAGTGGTTTATATAGTTAGTGGTCGATGCTAAAACTTTTTAGCAGTCATTCAGTTCTTGGCCTTTCTATACCAACCACCCAAATTGTTTCCAAAATTGCCTCAATCAGCATTATCCTGTAAGTAGTTTGGGATTGCTCCTTAGCTGAGCCACACTGTTTAAACCGAGTACATTTTTAGCATAAGTGCAGTTTAAAGGATCAATAAAACGGAGTACAAAAAAAAAGTAGGTAATTTGGAAAAATGGCCTTATTTGGGGCGTTCCGCTGGAGCGCGCGAGAGCAGGTTCATTTGCGTCAGTCTCGGGGAGGGCTTGTGATCACAGATGTGCACTACGGGGCTCCTGCCTTGTTCCGCCCGCGTCAGCAACTTTCCCCCAGCAGCACCTAGCATATGCGGAGACTCAGCCTGGAACGCATCCACCAGGAAGAGCCGCGCCGCGCAGAGGAAGCTTTGCTGACCCCAGACAAAATGAAATGAGGGGAGGTGAGGGATGAGCAGAGCGCTGCGTGTGTGCGCTCCCAGAGAGAAGGACTTTCATTTCCCCGGATTAAAAAGTGGCTGTAAAACTTTAATGATTCCGAGCTCTATTGACAAAGTGGCCAGGGTAGAGTGGGCCTACTTATCCACTCTGCACATAGGGTCAGTCTGCAGGAATGCATTTGTAGAAAGTAACCCAGTGATTGAACCGAGTGCCATCCGGGGCTTGACATTAACTGTTTTGCTCACGAGCCGCTGTGGCGAATCTTCTCAAATGTTACTAACTACTGAATGTTTTATGAGCCACAATTTCATGGGTTATGATGTTTTTGTGTTTTTCTTTTGGGGAAACCGGAGCTGGTTGTCACACTCTTTTTTTTAGAGTCCTTTGCTCATCATATAACATCCCCCAAGAGTCACACTTAATTAAGCTTAAACCTTTGGCTTGAAGCAGGCCTTGCTTGCTTTTTTATATCTTATTTCAGTTATTAATCGACTGTAATAATGTGCCCCATGTGCGGGGCAGGTTTTTACAATATGCGGGTTGGTATCCTTATTGTTGTTTGTAGGCTATTTAGTGTTAACATTTATTTAGGAAATAATTTCTTTTTTGTTTCTTGAGATTAAATTCTTAATTTAATCTCAATTAATCCCCAAAGTGCTCAATAAATGCCAATGTTAAAATGATAAAGCACATACAACAACATTATCCCATGTGACGACTATCCCTTGACCCACCTGAGACAGCCAGCCCAAACTGAACCCCTGACAACACATTTGAGCTGGCTTTCACATGGTTTTACTTAAGAAGTCAGCAATTTCTCCATTCAAAGCTTTCATCTCTAGCTTTTTACTAATACAGTATTTTTCAGAAAACAGAAAAATCACCTTCAGGCTTTTACTACAACAACATCATGAAAAATTGGATAAAAACCTCTAACATACGACAAACCATCTTCTAATGTCAGTGTTTTTTGAGGGAATAAAAACATGTAACAGCAGTAGAATCAGGCTGATCAACTTGATGTTCAATAACAATATCAAGTCACCGCGCCTCCAGGTGTAGCTATCAAAAGCAATGTGGCAACCAACACGTGTGACAATCAGCCCCCGGCTCCTCTATATAATAAAGCCCTGTTGATGGCTATAAGTAGATATATGAAATACAACTAAAGCGCAGTATAATAAGGGATGAATAGGTGTATAATGTGCGGTATACAAATCACATTTGAACAACTGAGCAGGTCAAATAGTAAAATGGTTACAAGTCAAAAATAGAAATCTACATTTGTACCTTTATAATAGCCTACCAGTGCACCCAAGCCATTAAACTATCATTAGTTTTCTGTTAATGATAAAAGTGGCTGTAACTCTCTGAGAAACTGTTAGGTACGGAATACACTTAAAGGTCTGGCTATAAGAACAAAAATAGCATCTGTGACATGGACAGAACTGGGAAATAAGTCACGGACACCCAGAGTAATTGTTAAGAGCAACCCATAATCTCATATAAGCCATCTGTTCTTGTGGTGTGGGCGATTAAGGTTAAGATCATAATGTCATATTCATCTGTCGTCACAACAGGATTAACATTTATACTTTATCCATGAATGTTTTAATCAAAATGAATATGTTGAAAGTATAATTAAGTATAATTAAGTAAGTATATTTATAATAATCATGCATCGGTTTTATATAGCGCTTTCTGGACACTCAAAGATGCTTTACATTCCATTATTCGTTCACTCCATACAGGGTGGTAAGCTGAAATTGTAGCCACAGCTGCCCTGGGGTAGACTGACAGAAGCGAGGCTACGAGTCTGCGCCATCGGCACCTCTGACCACCACCAACCACTCACTCACTACATTCGCCAGGCTTCCTGGTGTTCCCAAACGGTCTCCCATCCAAGTACCGACCAGGCGCTTCCCTGCTTAGCTCCCAAGGTCTGACGGGATCAGGCATCGCAAAGGCGGTATGGCCACAATTATAATGCATTAAATGTGAAAACGTAATTTTTCTTTACTAATAGTTAAAAGGGTATGGGACAGAAACATAGCTGCACCTAATGATATACACAAAGAACAACAGTCACCTGTAATAAATTTCATAATTTTGTTTATTCATTTGAATTTCTTATTGTGTGCTTCGTTAAAGGTTTGCTGAGCATACTGCCTCCTCCACATTGGTGAATGAATATTTGTGTGTGTGTGTGTGGTGGGGTGACGGACGAGGCGGTAGGCAGACTGGTTGACCTTTGCAGGGACCTCTTTCACTGAAGCTGTGCAGTAGTGGTATTTACATTACCATTTCAATACACTGGCAGACCCGGCTGGCAATAAATATTCAGCTGACCTTTAAGGCAAAAAAGAAGACTTAGTTAGAGACTGTCATATCATTTAACCTTAAGACTGTGTGCGGGGAGTGCGAGCCGTGTCGCTGTGTGCCCCTCATTACCGGCCACATTCTAACAGAGTGGGCCCTTTATAAGGAGAGCAACCCCGTGGCAAAGGGACTAACCTACTGTTCCCACTGAGAGCCATTTATTCCAATGCCGCCTAAGAACCTGCGGCAAAGAGCAGACTGGACTTTATATATCTGACAGTCATTCAACGCGACTGACTTCTTTTAAGCACTCTATGGACACATGGGCGATATGCTTGACATTAGCATTTTTTTTTTTTTACTCTGGCCGCTAGCAGAAGTTTATGGGTATGGATCTGGTGAGGTGATTTGCTACAGAGGACTTATCTCAGCCAAACCCATGTTGTGTCCTCATCAAAACCATACTAGGTGTTTTGCTTGCATCGTGCATGTATTTTAGTCCATCCTCCTTTGTCAAAATATGTTCCCACTCTTGTAATTCACAAAAGCTCTGTTTATTTTGGTCAGGCAGGGTATTTGTACTTTGTAAACTTTTATGATCCATGTTTGTCTCCTCTGTATACCATCCCATCCTTCAAACGGCGTTTTGGGACAAGGAGCAGTGGGCAACTACAGAGTAGAGGTGGGAGATATATCGTTTAGACGATAATATCGAAATTGTTGTCTGGACGATATGCAAAATTGGATATCGAGATATTTCATAATTTGTACAATCCGACCCCCAAACATGTTTTTTTTTTTTTTTTTTTCCGGACTGTCGCGTTGTCCTTGTGGGTTACCGTAGCGCGCCAGCCGCCCCCTCCGCTGCGTAACACATTCAAACAACAACATGGCAGCGTGGAGTGTTTACAGAGATGAAGAATCTAATGATATGAATGAAGTTTGTCACTTGAGTCGCTCATATTTGCGAGGAAAGGGCTCAGGACAAGTTGTAGCACTGGCTTTCTAGCTAGCTAACTTTCCTAACTTTTAGCCTGGCGCTAACTAACAACGCGGTGAAGAAAACCACAATGCAAACGCGGTTAAAGGCTAATAATATCCTCCTCACCTGTTTTCTTCAGAGCACGTAAGTTCCAAGCCAAACTTGTCTCCCTCTCTGTCCCTTTCCCTCCTGTGTGTGTCTGTGCGTCTGCCCCGCCCCCCCGCGTGCATCGGGAGAGACGAAAAGGAGAAATAGGGAAAACTGGATCCTTTGAAAACGCGTTAATACTCACTTCCCAAACGCGTTAATACTCACAGATCTATCCCCAGTCTCCTTACAATAAAACACAAGTAAACTGGCCAGAGGCAGGTGAACTTACAGGAGCATTTCACTGTGATTGAGATGAAGTTGCAAATATTGTAGCAACATTATTTTATCTTATCTTCCGTGTTCTTCCCATTGACAGTATGGTTCTTCCAGATGAAGGTAGAGCTTTAGATAAATAGAATAAAATAGCTTTAAATGAATTTGCCCTATTGTCTAAAGGCTTTGATTTTGAAGTATTTTGTCAGGTGTAAATGATATCGCAAATACATCGTTATTGTGATATTTCTTTTTCATACCTTGATATACATTTTTGTTCCCCCTGCCCTAATGTTTAAATCAATAATGTGTCATATCTTTATGTACTAGTATTTCTATACAATAATAGGTCAGATACAGCAAGTCAAAAGACCAACTGAACCTTCTTTGCCAGTTTGCACACATTTCTGTGAAGGAGTGCAAAAATATCGTCTGAATATCGATAGATATTGAAAAAAAATCGAGAAATTCATTTTTGTCAATATCGCCCACTCCTACTACAGAGCAGCACCCCAGGACCTACTTTGATCTTGAACTAGAATCTAGCTGGCCTATTGTGCAAGTCTTGGTATCCCGAGGAAACATACTGACACAAGAGAATCAAACTCGACACGGCAAGGCCACACCCAGCCTGAGAATACAACCTGGGACCTTCTGGCTATGAGGCAAGAGTGGTAGCCGCTCAACACCCATGTTGCCATGGCACATTCAGCGAGGAACACCTCTGTCTCCTTTGGCAAATACTTTTTTTTCTTTGTTCTCTTTGATACACTACTGAATGAATAAAGCCCTCGAGAGACACCAGCCACTAAAAAGCAAAGGCCTCAATCATTAAAAGTAAGGTTGTCTCAAAGTCATCGCAGTAACCTTTTACAACTCATGCCGTAGTTTCATCGACGCAGACCAGAGGAAAAGTCTAACCGTCTGATTGACAGCAGAGCCAGTGACAGCTTAAGTCGCCAGAGACTCCATCTCCACATGACATCTCACTTAAGCATTGACAGACAAATGATCTTTACAAGGAAGTGATGATGGCCCTGGAATTAACAAGAGACAAACATGAGAAAAAATGGATATGTGATGGGTTGTCAAGGAGTGCAAACAATATATGAAAGTTACTTCAAAACTAATGTGTCTGTCAAAAGAACTCCAAAGGTTTGACGGGGAAATCTGTTATATTGAGATGCAGACCTGTCAAGGTTATGGAGAGATCAGGCAAAATGTACAGTTATATTTACATGAAACACTGTTCCTTCATTGGTATTTTTTTGTGGTATAACTTATAAAAGTTTTACAAACATAGTTGTAATGTAGCCAGCAGAGGACAGACTTCTTCCTCGTTTGCTTCCATGACCTAGCAGCAAATCAAAAATAAATCTTACCGGCAAATATGCTGATCTGCGCAAGGAAGAAAGTGTGACCACAGGGCTGGCATTTTAAGTGCAAAATATAAAGACGGACTAATGACAGATTACTGAAACATGTACAAATGAAATGAAACAACAGCTCTGATTTTGGTACAGATATAACCTCAAAAAAGAATTTACATGGGAGGCCCTTTCAATATAATTGTAAACAATAGAAAAATATTTATTTGCGTAATCATTTCATTTTTCAATCTTAGACCATTTCTGCTTGAAGACTCACAACAAGACATAACTAGAAATATATAGTTTTAGATGACGCAGTTTCTTAATATACCTCCTGACTTAATTTTATAGCGTGTAACTTTGTATTTTTAAGAATATTGAACAGTGGAATCGAGTCTTTCACAGTGGAAGTTCACCTTCACACGCATTAAGCAAAACTCTTCAGCCCAACCCAAGTCCATGCAGTGTTTTCCATCAGTGCTTAATGAACCGCTGTTCCAGAGTATTGACCGTGGCCCGGACCCGGGGAACACGATAGATGCATCCATGTGTGGCGATAGGAAACAGCCTATGTTCCTCCAGCTCCTCCAGCTGCAAGGCCACACATATTCAGATCAATAAGACAAATAGGGAAGGTCTGGAAACAAAGAGTGCACCGCCCAACAACTCCATGAGGCTATTTATAACCGAGGCTTTGTCCATCAGAATAATGATCCCACAGCACGCCCGAGACATCTCCCCAGGCCCAGATCCATACCGTGTTAAGGCCACCGCCGCTGCAACACCCGATCTGAGCAGGAGAATGAGCCCTAATGCTTGCCCCTGTCAGGACATAGGCATTATTCATACAAGTGGCATGGCCTTCATCAATCTCCTCGCAGCACTGCAGAGGAGTGGGTGAGAAAGAAGACTCAAGAAGGGAAATACTGTGTTTTTTAAGGAAATGTATCCATCTATAAATCCAGATTGTGAGAACTTGTAAACAGACATATGGTAAAATAGTGTTTCAGGAGCTGGTGCTATGCTATTCACTGTTTATGCGATACTATCCTTATCTTACATTATGTTGGCAAGAATAAAACAATTAGTGGGAATGGCTCAAAATTGGATTTGCATATACAATTTATATGATAACACAATTGTACGATAACATATCAAGGTAAAGGTAAATTTACACTTAACTGTCTTTGTAGGCAAATGTTGTGTTTGGAGCACTGTGACAATACAGTTTCCGAGAACCCTTCTCCAGCTCTTGTACTAGGTTCAGAACCTTCTTGTTAATGCTAATCGTCCAACTATCGAGCCTCCAAATTGGATTTTGTTTGTGTGTTTTTTCAATTATTTTTATAAGATCAGTAACGTAACAAATGTTCTCAGGGAAGTGCAGGGGTCGTCTTGACGGCATGTTCAAAGTAGCAAATAGAGAAGACAGACAAAGCACAGTTTGAAGCTATAGAAAAGCACATGAAAATAGAAAAGCCTTTTGGCTCTTGAGCAGATACACTCCAAATTCATGCGTGAACCCGACGGAGAATAGATTCCAATGCAAATGATTAATTTATACACAGAGTAATGCAGTTTTCGGGGAAGACGGGGCACTTAAATATTAGTAAATCCGATAGATAGCCCCATAGTCTGCGAGCCTCACGAGTAACCAAACACACACAATTCAATTACACACTGTAGGTTTTTGTCTTTATTTCCATAATGCACTGCTTTAATGAAATTACTCCACTAAGAGCACGCGGGATTTTCATTTATCATTTGAAATTCAGATGGCTGCATCGTAGGAAACTTGCTGACAAAATTGAAACACATGAAAGCGGGGCTGCACGAGGCTGTTTCACCCCATTTAATTAGAGGCAGCGAAGGAGCAGAGACATGCCGAGTGCCTTCCAAAGAGGAATATTAATAATCACCGCTGAATTTTTTTAAACAAAGGCCGCTAAGCGAAGACTTAATATTCGGCTTGATCTCTATTATAAACTCATCATATGTTCCAGGGAACACACAGGCAGACGCTATGTAAAATGCAGTCGGATTACAGTCATTTGTAACGTCAGAATTATGGATGCGCTACATAAGGGTGGTTCCCATTTATTATTTATTCAAATTGATACAGATCAAATTGTTTGACAGAGAAAATGTCCTCATCTTCAAAACCCATCTTCAGATCTTGAGCAAGAATCTCAGTGGGAGTAGGCAAATTGCCGGCAGCTAGACCTTCACATTGAAAAGCCCCAAATAGGATTAGGGGCCTACTGACAATGAGGTGAGAGTATTTGTTATGTTTAGCGGTTGAGTGGTGAAGACAAGAGACCCAAAAATGCAGCGTAGTCCAAAAATAAGATTGAACTTAAATTTAATGGAGTTTATCCAAGACTTACAAACAGGTGAGGAACAAACTAGCAAGCAGTCACAGAGGTGCGTGGTCAAAAACAGGAGATCTCCAGAAAATACAAGGAAACGGGCAGGACACGACATGAGAAGCAACATACAATGAACGCTCGACAATGATCCGACAAAGACAAGTGAGAACACAGGGGTATATACACACATCAGGGAAACGGGGAACACGTGCAACACATTAGGGCGGGACAGGTAATCAACAAGGAGGAAGGGCAAGCAAGCAGACACAGACCATGAATGTCAAAATAAAAACACAAGACAGAGACACAGACTAGGACAGGGGGAAACAAACCAAAACCAGGACAAACTAATAACCCAAAACCCAACCCTGCCATTACTGACTTTGGTACTTTGCCACTCACATTCACGTTTCTTTCTGAGCAGTTATTAAAAAGGGGAGTATGTGGTTTGCAGGTATTTGGTAATAACGTCAAATACATCTTTATCACTATCTTACACTTTGTTGATTAAAAAATGCTATATTGATCCAAACTGCTAAGACAATATCCAGTAGTTTCTCTTTCTGAGCTCCTTTCCACTCCCACACCCTACACTTACTCCCCTTCTTTGTGCAGCTGTTACAATAAAAGTAAAAATGACAGGATTAAGCAAGAGGAGCTTTTGGGGAGCTGCCCCCGCGCTGAAAGCCATTGGTGAAGATCCAAAGATTACTCAAAGATGCACAAGTGGCTCGAAACACGACTCAAGATGATTTTACATTGTAATATGGCAAAAAGCTTTTAGAAGTAGATTTTGCATAATACTATTT
>VHKM01001309.1:0-52837 GCA_007210695.1 Neogobius melanostomus | reverse complement strand
TCTTATCTGACACATCTACACGGTTCATATCTACCACATCTACACGCTTTCATTATCTGACTCATCTACACGCTTCATGTTCTGATCATCTACACGCTCATATCTGACAACATCCTCACACGCTTCATATCTGACTCATCTAACGCTTCATATCTGACTCATCACACGCTTCATATCTGACCACATCTACACGGCTCATATCTGACCTTCATCTACACGCTTCATATCTGACTCATCTACACGCTTCATATCCTGACTCATCTACACGCTTCATATCTGACTCATTCCACACGCTTCATATCTGACACATCTACACGCTTCTTGTCTGACTCATCTCCACGCTTCATATCTGACTCATCTACACGCTTCAACTGACTCACCACACGTTTCATATTGAACATCCTACACGCTTCATATCTGACTCATCTAACGCTTCATAATCTGACCTCATTCTACACGCTCAATATCTACTCATCTACCGCTTCATATTGACTCATCTACACGCTTCATATCTGACTCATCTACACGCTTCATATCTGACCTCATCTACACGCTTTCATGTTGACAATCTACCACGCTTTCATATCTGACTCATCTACACGCTTCATATCTGACTCATCTACACGCTTCATATCTGACTCAATCTACACGACTTCATAATCTGACTCATTACACGCTTCCATATCTGACTCATCTACACGCTCATATATGACTCATCTACACGCTTCATATCTGATCATCTACACGCTTCATATCTGACACATCTACCACGCTTCATAATCTGACACATTACACGCTTCATATCTGACTCATCTACACGCTTATATCTGAGCTCATCTACACGCTTAATCTGACTCATCTACACGCTTCATATATGACTCATCTACACGCTCATATATCTGACTCATCTACACGCTTCAATATCTGACACATTCTACACGCTTCTATCTGACCACATCGACACGCTTCATATCTGACTCATCTACACGCTTTCATACTCTGACTCATCTACACGCGTTCATGTCTGACTCATCTACACGCTTCATATCTTGACTCATCTACACGCCTTCATATTGACTCATCTACACGCCTTCATATCTGACTCATCACACGCTTCATAATCGACTCAGCTACACGCTTCATATCTGACTCATCTAACACGCTTCATTCTGAGCTCAGCTACCGCTTTCATATCTGACTCAGCTACCACGCTTCATATCTGACTTCATCACTAACGTCATATCTGAACTCAGCTACACGCTTCATATCTGACTCATCTACACGGCTTCATAATCTACCTCATTACACGCTTCATATCTGACTCAATCTACACGCTTCATATCTGCTCATCTACACGCTTCATATCTGACTCATCTACACGCTTCATATCTGATCTCATCTACCACGCGTTCATGTCTGACAACACTACACGCTTCTATCTGACTCGTCTACACGCTTCATATCTGAACTCGTCTACACGCTTCATATCTGACTCATCTACACGCTTCATGTCTGACACATCTACACGCTTCTGTCTGCACACGTCTACACGCTTTCATATACTGACACGGTCTACACGTTTCATATCTGACTCATCTACACGCTTCATATCATGACTCATCATACACGCTTCATATCTGACTCATCTACACGCTTCATATCTGACTCATCTACACGCTTTATATCTGACTCATCTACACGCTTAATAATCTGACACATCTACACGCTTCATGATCTGACGACATCTACACGCTTCATATTCTGACCACATCTACACGCTTCATATACTGACTCATCTACACGCTTCATGTCTGACTCATCTACACCTTCATATCTGACTCATCTACACGCTTCATATCTAGAACTCATCTACACGCTTCATATCTGGACTCATCTACACCTTCATATCTGACTCAATCTACCGCGTTCATATCTGACTCATCTACACGCTTCATATCTGACAAACATCACACGCTTTCATATCTGGACTCATCTACACGCTCATATCTGACTCATCCCACACGCTTCATATCTCTACTCATCTACACGCTTCATATCTGACTCATCTACACGCTTCATATCTGAGCTCATCTACACGCTTTCATATCTGACTCATCTACACGCTTCATATCTGACTCATCCACACGCTTCATATCTGACTCAATTACACGCTTCATATTACTCAATCTACACGCTTCATATCTGACTCATCTACACGCTTTCATATTCTGACTCATCACACACGCTTCATATCTGACTCAATCTACAGCTATGTCTGAACTCTTACACGCTTCATATCTGGACTCATCTACACGCTTCATGTCTGAACTCATCTACACGCTTCATATCTGGACTCATTCACACGTTCATATCGACTCATCTACACGCTTCATATCTGACTCATCTACACACGCGCTTCTATCTGACTTCATCTAACCGCTTCATATCTGACTATCTACACGCTTCATATCTGACTCAATCTACACGCTTAATCTGACTCATCTACACGCTTCATATCTGACTCATCTACACGCTTCATATCTGACTCATCTACACGCCTTCATAAATCTGAACTCATCTACACCTTCATTATCTGACTCATCTACACGCTTCATGTTCTGACTCATCTACACGCCTTCATATCTGACTCATCTACACCGCTTCATATCTGGAGTCATCTACACGCTCATATCTGACTCATCTACACGCTTCATATTCTGACTCATCTACCGCTTCATAATCTGACCTCATCTACCACGCTTCAATCTGACTCATTCTACACGCTTCATATCTGACTCATCTACCACGCTTTCATGTCTGACCTCATCTACACCAGCTTCATATCTGACTCATCTACACGCTTCTTGTCTGACTACATCTACACCGCTTCTTGTCTGACTTCATCTACACGCTTCATATCTGAACTCATCTACACGCTTCATATCTGACTCATCTACAACGCTTCATATCTGACTCTCCACACGGCTTCGATATCTGACTCATCTACCACGCTTCTTGTCTGACTCATCTACACCTTCTTGTCTTACTCATCTACACGCTTCATTATCTGACTCATCTACCGCTTCATATCTGACTCATCTACACGCTTCATATCTGACTCATCTCTACGCTTCATATCTGGGACTCATCTACACGCTTCTTCTTGTTCTGACTCATCTACACGCTTCCTTGTCTGACTCATCTACACGCTCATAATCTGCTCATCTACACTCTTCTTGTCTGATCTCATCTACACGCTTATATCTGACTCATCTACACGCTTCATATCTGGACCATCTACACGCTTCATATCTGACTCATTCTACACGCTTCATTTGTCTGACACATCTACACGCTTCATATCTGACTTCATCTAACGCTTCATATCTGATTTCATCTACACCCTTCATATCTGACTCATCTACACGCTTCATATCTGACTCATCTAACACGCTTCATTGTCTTGTCTCATCTACACGCTTCATATTGACTCATCTACACGCTTCATGTCTGACCTCATCTACACGGCTTCATATCTGACTCATCTACACGCTTCATATACTGACTCATCTACCGCTTCATTATCTGACTCATCTACACGCTTCATATCTGACCTCATCTACACGCTCATTGTCTGACTCATCTACACGCTTCATATCTGCACATCTACACGCTTCATTATCTGACTTCATCTACACGTTTCATGTTGACTACAGCTACACGCTTCATATCTGAACATCTCACCACGCTTCATATCTGCACATCTACACGCTTTCATATCTGACTCAGCTACACGCTTCATATCTGACTCATCTACACGCTTCATATTCTGAACTCATTCTACACGCTTCATATCTGACTCATCTACACGCTTCATATCTGACTCATCTACACGCTTCATATCTGACTCATCTACACGCTTCATATCTGACACATCTACACGCTTCATATCGACTCATCTTACACGCTTCATGTCTGTCTCATCTAACACGCTTTCATATCTGACAACATCTACACGCTTCATATCTGACTCATCTACACGCTTCATATTCTGACACATCTACACGCTTCATATCTGGACTCCATTCTACACGCTTCATAATCTGACTCATCTACACGCTTCATATCTGACTCATCTAAACACGCTTCATGTCTGACACATCTACACGCTTCATGTCTGACTTCATCTACACGCTTCATATCTGAATCATCTACACGCTTTCATATATGACACATCTACACGCTTTCATGTCTGACACATCTACACGCTTCATGTCTGACTCATCTACACGCCTTCATATCTGACACATTCTACACGCTCATATCTGACACATCTACCACGCTTCCATATCTGACTCATCTACCACGCTTCATATCTGACTCATCTACACCTTCATATCTGACACATCTACACGCTTCATGTCTGACACATCTACACGTTCTTGTCTGACTCATACACACGCTTCATATCTGACTCATCTACACGCTTCATATCTGCTCATCTACCGCTTCATGTCTGACTCATCTACACGCTTCTTGTCTGACTCATCTACAAGCTTCATATCTGATCTCTACACGGCTTCATATCTGTCTCATCTACACGCTTATGTCTGACACATCTACACGCTTCTTGGTCTGACTCATCTACACGCTTCTTGTCTGGACTCATCTACACGCTTCATATCTGACTCATTTACACGCTTCATATCTGTCTCAATCTACCGCTTCATGTTGACTCATCTACACGCTCATGTTCTGGATCATCTACACGCTTCATATCTGACACATCATACACGCTTCATATCGACTCATCTACACGCTTCTTGGTCTGACTCATCTACACGCTTCATTATCGACTCATTCTACCACGCTTCATATCTGATCATTCTAACACGCTTCATACTGAACACATCCTACACGCTTCATATCTGACTCATCTACACGGCTTCTTGTCCTGACTTCATCTACCACGCTTCATAATTCTGACTCATCTACACGCTTCATATTCTGTCTCATCTACACCGCTTCATGTCTGAACTCATCTACACGCTTCATATCTGCATCTATCTACACGCTTCATATTACTTATCTACACGCTTCATATCTGACTCATTACCGCTACATATCTACTCACCCACACGACCTTCTATTCTGAGTCATCACACGCTTCATATCTGACTCATCCACACGCTTCATATCTATCATCTACACGCTTCATATCTGACATTCTACACGCTTCATATCTTCTCATCTACACGGCTAATATTCGTCTCATCTACACGCTTCATATCTGAACTCATCTACACGCTTCATATCTGACTCATCTTACACGCTTCATATCTGAGTCATCACACGCTTCATATCTGACTCATCCACACGCTTCATATCTGACTCATCCACACCTTCATATCTGACTCATCCACACGCTCATATCTGACTCATCTACACGCTACAATCTGACTCATCCACCCGCTCATATCTTGAGCATTCCACACGCTTCATATCTGACTATCCACACGCTTCATATCTGTGATCATCTACACGCTTCATATCTGACTCATCCACACGCTGATATCTGACTCATCTACACGCTTCATATCTTACTCATTCTACCACGCTTCATAATCTGACTCATCTAACACGCTTCATATCTGCTCATCCACACGCTTCATATCTGACTCATCCACACGCTTCATATCTGAGTCATCCACACGCTTATATCTGACTCATCCACACGCTCATATCTGACTCATCTAACACGCTTCATTAATCTGCACTCATCTACACGCTTTCATATTGACACATCTACACGCTTCTATCTGGGACTCATCTACACGGCTTCATATCTGAGACTCATCTACACGCTTCATTATCTGACTCCATCTACACGCTTCAATTCGACTCATCTACACGCTCATATCTGACTTCATCTACAGAGTTACTATAGAAGATAATAATACAGCTTCATAATCTGGACTCATCTAAACACACATAATACTATCTGCACTCATCCACACGCTTCATAATACTAGACTATCATTACACGCTTCATTATCTGATCATCACCACGTCAATTCTGACTCATTCTACCGCTTCATATCTGACTCATCACACGCTTCCATGTCTGAACTATCTACACGCTTCATATCTGACTCATCTACACGCTTCATATTCTGACTCATCATACACGCTTCATATCTGACTCATCTACACGCTTCATATCTGGAACTCATCTACACGCTTCATATCTGAGTCATCCACACGCTTCATATTCTGAGTCTCCACACGCTTCATATCTGACTCATCTACACGCTTCATATCTGACTCATCACACGCTTCATATCTGATATCTACACGCTTCATATCTGACCCTCATCTACACCTACATATCTGTGTCATCTACACGCTTCATATCTGAAGTCCATCCACACGCTTCATATCTGATCATCTACACGTTCATATCTGACTCATCTACACCGCTTCATGTTGCACTCATCTACAGCTTCTATGCTGACTCATCTACACGCTTCATAATCGACTCATCCACACGCTTCATGTACTGACTCATCTAACACGCTTCATATCTGACTCATCTACACGCTTCATATCTGAACTCATCCACACGCTTCATATCTGACACATCTAACACGCTTCATATCTGGACTCATCTACACGCTTTCATGTCTGACTCATCTACACGCTTTCATATCTGACTATCCACACGCTTCATATCTGACTTCATCCACACGGCTTCATGTCTGACTCATCTACACGCTTCAATTAATCTGACCTCATCTACACGCTTCATATCTGATCATTCCACACGCCTTCATATCTGACACATCTACACGCTTTCATATCTGACTCAT
This sequence comes from Neogobius melanostomus, assembly GCA_007210695.1. Classification (NCBI taxonomy): domain Eukaryota; kingdom Metazoa; phylum Chordata; class Actinopteri; order Gobiiformes; family Gobiidae; genus Neogobius; species Neogobius melanostomus. Next base: position 45,968 of record VHKM01001309.1, on the reverse strand, counting down.
CTACAACGCTTCATGTCTGACTCATCTACACGCTTCAATCTGACTCATCTACACGCTCATATCTGACTCAATCTACACGCTTCATATCTGACTCATCTACACGCATACAATCTGTGTCATCTACACGCTTCATGTCTGACTCATCTACACGCTTCATTTATCGAGTCATCCACCACGCTTCATATCTGACTCAATCTACACGCTTCATATCTGACTTCATCTACACGCTTCATATCTGACTCATCTACACGCTTCATGTTGACTCATCTACACGCTTCATATCTGACTTCATCCCACACGCTTCATATCTGACACATCACACGCTTCATAATCTGACTCATCTACAACGCTTCATGTCTGACTCATCTCACGCTTCATATCTGACTCATCTACACCTTCATATCTGTTCAGTACACGGCTTCATATCTGACTCATCTACACGCTTCATATCTGACTCATCTACACGCTTCATGTCTGACACATCTACACGCTTCATATCTGGACTCATCTACACGTTCATATCTGACTCATTTCTACACGCTTCATATCTGACTCATCTACACGCTTCAATCTGACTCATCCACACGCTTCATATCTGACTCATCTACACGCTACATATCTGTTGTCATTCTACACGCTTTCATGTCTGACTCATCTACACGCTTTCATATCTGACTAATCTACACGCTTCATATCTGAACTCATCTACCGCTTCAATGTCTGACTCATCTACACGCTTCTATCTGACCTCATCTACACGCTTCATGTCTGGACTCATCTACACGCTTCATATCGACTATTCTACACGACTTCATGTCTGACTCATCTACACGCTTCATATCGACTCATCTACACGTTCTCATATCTGACTATCACACGCTTCATATCTGACTCATCCACACGCTTCATATCTGACACATCTACACGCTTCATATCTGACACTTTACACGTTCATATCTGACTCATCACACCTTCATATCTGAACACATCTACACGTTCATATCTGACTCATCTACCACGCTTCATATCTGACTAATCTACAGCGCGTCATATTCTGGACACATCTTACACGCTTCCATATCTGACTCACTCCCACACGGCTCATATCTGGGACACATCTACCACGCTTTCATATCTGACTCATTCTACCCAGCTTCTTGTCTGACTCATCTACACGCTCATATCTGACTCATCTACACGCTTCATATTCTGACTCATCCACACGCTTCATATCTGACACATCTACACGCTTCATAATCTGACTCATCTACCGCTTTCATATCTGACTCATTACACGCTTCATATCTGTGTCATCTACACGCTTTCATATCTGGGACTCATCCACACGCCTTCATATCTGACTCATTCTACACGACTCATAATCCGCTCATCTACACGCTTCATATCTGTCTCATCTACACGCTTTCATATCTGACCTCATCTACACGCTTCATATCTGATCATCTACACGCTTCATAGTCTGACTCATACTACACGCTTCATATCTGACTCATCTACACGTCTTCATTATGATCATCTACACGCTTCATATCTGACTCATCCTACACGCTTCATATCTGACTCATCTACACGCTTCATAATCTGACTCATCCACCACGCTTCAATATCTGATTGTCTACACGCTTCATATCTGACTCATCTACCGCCTTCATATCTGGACTCATCTTAACGCTTCATATCTGGAACTCATCTACACGCTACATATTCTGACTCATCTACACGCTTCATATCCTGACTCATCTACCACGCTTCATGTCTGGACCACATCTACACGCTTCATATCTGACTCATCCTACACGCTTCATATCTGACTCTCTACACGCTTCATATCTGACTCATCTACACGCTTCATATCTGACTCATCTACACGCTTCACTATCTGACTCATTTACACGCTTCATATATGACTCATCTACACGCTACATATCTGACTCATCTACCACGGCTTCATATCTGACTCATCTACACGCTTCATGTCTGACACATCTACACGGCCTTCATATTCTGAACGTCTACACGCTTCATTATCTTGACTCATCTACACGCTTTCATATCTGACTCCGTCTACACGCTTCATATCTGACTCGTCTACACGCTTCATATCTACACGTCTACACGCTTCATATCTGACTCGTCTACCACGGCTTCATATCTGGACACGTCTTACACGCTTCATATTCTGACACGTCTACACGCTTCATATTCTGATCATTCTACAAACGCTTCATATCTGACTCATCTTACACGCTTTCATTATCTGACTCATCTACACGCTTTTATATCTGACTCATCTACACGGCTTCATTAATCTGACACATCTACCGCTTCATATCTGACACATCTACACGCCATTCATATCTGACACATCTACACGCTTCATATCTGACTCATCTACACCTTCATATGACTCATCTACACGCTTCATATATGACTCATCTACACGCTTCATATCTGACTCATCTAACCACGCTTTCATATCTGACTCATCTACACGCTTCATGTTCTGACTCATCCAACACGCTTCAGTCTGACTCATCTACACGCCTTCATATCTGACTCATCTACACGCTTTCATATCTGACTTCATCTACACGTTCATGTCTGACTCATCTACACGCTTCATATCTTACTCATCTACACGTTCATATCTGACACATCTACACGCTTCATATCTGACTCATCTACACGCTTCATGTCTGACTCATCTACACGCTTCATATCTGACTCATCTAACACGGCCATATCTGACTCATCTACAGCTTCATTCTGACACATCTACAAGCTTCATATCTGACTCAATCTACACGCTTCATATCTGAACTCATCCACACGCTTCCATATACTATCTACCACCGCTTTCATATCTTGACTCATCTACACGCTTCATATCTGACTCATCTACACGCTTCCATATGCTGTACTTCATCTACACGCTTCATATTCTGACTCATCCACACGCTTCATATCTGATCATTCTACACGGCTTCATATCTGACTCATCTACACGGCTTCATATCTGACTCATCTACACGCGTACATATCTTTTGTCATCTACACGGCTTCAATCTGACTCATCTACCACGCCTTCATATCTGTCTCATCTACACGCTTTCATATCTGGACTCATCTACACGCTTCATTGTCTGACACATCTACACGCTTCATCATCTTGTCTCATCTACACGCTTCATATCTGCTCATCTACACGCTTAATCTGACTCATCTACACGCCTTCATTCTGTCTCATCTACACGCTTCATATCTGGACTCATCTACACGCTTCATATCTGACTCATCTACACGCTTCATATCTGGACCTCATTACACGCTTCATATCCTGACTTCATCTACACGCTTCATATCTGACTCATCTACACGCTTCATATCTGACTCATCTACACGGCTTCATGTCTGACTTCATCTACACGCTTCATGATCTGACTCATTCTACCACGCTTCATATCTGATCATCTACCACGCTTCATATCTGACTCATCTACCACGCTTCATGTCTGAACTCCCATCTACACGGCTTCCATATTCTGACTCATCTACACGCTTCTTGTCTGATCATTCTACACGCTTCTGGTCTGACCTCATCTACACGCTTCATATCTGACTCATCTACACGCTTCATATCTGACTCATCTACACGCTTCTTGTCTGATCATCTACACTCACATGTCTTGGACTCATCTACACGCTTCATATCTGACTCATCTACACGCTTTCATATCTGACTCATCTACACGCTTCATTATCTGACTCATTACACGCTTTCTTGTCTGACTCATCTACACGCTTTCTTGTCTGACTCATCTACACGCTTCATATCTGATACTCATCTTACACGCTTCATATCTGACTCATTACACGCTTCATATCTGACTCATCTACACGCTTCCATATCTGACTCATCTACAACGCTTCTATTCTGACACATCTACACGCTTTCAATCTGACTTCATCTACACGCGTTTCATATCAGTCTCATCTACACGCTTCATATCGACTCATCTACACGCTTCATATCTGACTTCAATCTACACGCTTCATATCTGACTCATCTACACGCTTATATCTGACTCATCTACACGCTTCATATCTGACTCATTAACACGCTTCATATCTGACACATCTACACGCTTCTATCTGACTCATCTACACGCTCATATCTGACTCCATCCCACACGCTTCATATCTGACACATCTACACGTTCTTGTCTGACTTCATCTACACGCTTCCATGTCTGACTCATCTACACGCTTCTTGTCTGACTCATCTACACGCTTCATATCTGACTCATCGCTACACGCTTCATATTCTGACTCATCCACACGCTCATATCTGACAAACATCTACACGCTTCTTGTCTGACTCATCTACACCGCTTCATATCTGACTTCATCTACACGGCTTCTTTGTCTGACTATCTACACGCTTCATATCTTGACTCATCCACACGCATTCATATCTGACTCATTACCACGCTTCATATTCTGAACTCATACTACACGCTTCATATCTGACTCATCTACACGCTTCATATCTGACTCATCTACACGCTTCATATCTGACTCATCTACACGCTTCATATCTTGACTCATCCAAACACGCTTCATATCTGTCTCATCTACACGCTTCATATCTGACTCATCTACACCGCTTCATATCTGACTCATCTACCGCTTCATATCTGACTCATCTACACGCTTCATATTCTGACTCATCTACACTGCTTCATATTGACTCATCTACACGCCTTTCATCTGGCTCAATCTACACGGCTTCATATCTGACTCATCTACACGCTCTTGCTGACTCATTCTACACGCTCATATCTGACTCATCTACACGCTTTCCATATCTGACTCATCTACACGGCTTCATATCTGACTCATCTACACGCTGTCCATATCTTGAGCTCATCTTACACGCTTCATGTCTGACTCATCTACACGCTTCATATCTGACTCATCCACACGCTTCATGTACTGACTCATCTACACGCTTCTTGTTTGACTCATCTACACGCTTCTTAGTCTGACTCATCTACACGTTCATTATCTGACTCATTCTACACGCTTCATATCTGACTCATCTACACGCTTCATGATCTGACTCATCTACACGCTTCATTATCTGACTCAATTCTACACGCTTCTTGTCTGACTCATCTACACGCTTCATGTCTTGACTCACTACACGCTTCATATCTGATCATCACACGCTTCTTGTCTGACTCATCTACACGCTTCATATCTGACTCACTACACGCTTCTCTTGTCTGACTCATCTACACGCTTCATTCTGACTCATCTACACGCTTCTTGTCTGACTCATCTACACGCTCTTGTCTGACTCATCTACACGCTCTTGTCTGGACTTCATTCTACACGCTTCATATTCTGACTCATCTTACACGCTTCATACGGACTCATCCTACACGGCTTCATATTGACTCATCTTACACGCTTCATTATCTGACTCATCTACACGCTTCTTGTCTGGACTCATCTACACGCATTCATATTGACTCATCTACACGCTTCATATCTGACTCATCTAACCACGCTTCATATCTGACTCATCTACCACGCTTCATATCTGACTCATCTACACAGGCTCTTGTCTGAGCCATCTACACGCTACATTGTCTGACTCATCTACACGCTTCTTGTCTGACTTTCCATCTAACACGCTTTCTTGTCTGACTCATCTACACGCTTCATTATCTTGACCTCATCTACACGTTCATATCTGACTCATCTACACGCTTCATTATCTGACTACATCTACACGCTTCATATCTGACTCATCTACACCGCTTCATAATCTGACTCAAAGAGAGAATTCATATCTGACTCATCTACAAACGCTTCATATACTGACTATCCTACACGCTTCATATCTGACACATCTACACGCTCTCATATGCTGACTCATCTACACGCCTTCATGTCCTGTCCTCATCTACACGCTTCATATCTACCACATCTCTACACGCTTACATATCTACTCATCTACACGCTTCATTCTGAAACATCTACACGCTTCATGTCTGACACATCTACAACGCTTCATGTCTGGACTCAATCTACACGCTTCATGTCTGTCTCAATCTACACCGCTTCAATATCTGACTCATTCTACAACGCTCATATCTGACTCATCTACACCTCATGTCTGACTCATCTACACGCTTCATATCTGGACTCCATCTAACAAACGGCTTCATGTCTGCTCATCTACAGCTCATATCTGACTTCATCTACAACGCTTCATGCTGACTTCATCTACACGCTAATAATCTGACATCATCTACACCTCATGTCTGTCTCATCTACACGCTTCAATCTGACTCATCTAACACGCTTCATATCCTGGACTCATCTACACGCTCATATCTGACTCATCCTACACGCGTTCATATCTGACTCATCTACACGCTTCAAATATCTGACACATCTACACGCTTCATGTCTGAACCACATCTACACGCTTCTTGTCTGACTCATCTAACACGCTTCAATATCTTGACTCATCTACACGCTTCATATCTGCTTCTACACGCTTCATATTGACACATCTAACACAGCTTCAAATGTCTGACACATCTACATACACGCTTCTTGTCTGACTCATCTACACGCTCAATCTGACTCATCTACACCTTCCATATCTGTCTCATCTACACGCTTCATGTCTGAAACTGCATCTACACTGCTTCTTGCTGACTCATCTACACCTTCAAATCTGACTCATCTAACGCTTCATATCTGTCTCATCTACATGAGACGCTTCATTCTGACACATCTACAACGCTTCTTGTCTGACTCCATCTCACGCTCTGTCTGACTCATCTACAACAACGCTTCATATCTGACTCATCTACACCGCTCATATCTGTCTCATCTACACGCTTTCATGTTCTGAGCTCATCTACAACGCTTCATGTCTGACTCATAATACACGCTTCATATCTGACACATCTAACGCTTCATATCTGACTCATCACCGCTTTCTTGTCTGACTCATCTACACCGTTCATATTCTGACTCATCTACACGCTTCATATCTGACTCATCTACACGTTCATATCTGACACTCTAACACGCTTATATCTGACTCATTACACGCTTCTTGTCTGACTCATCTACAACGCATCATATCTGACTCATCTACACAGCTTCATATCTGTCTCATCTACACGCTTCCATGTCTGACTCATCTACACGCTTCATAATCTGCTCATCTACACGCTTCATATTGACTCATCTACAACGCTTCAATATCTACTCATCTACACACGCTTCATAATCTGACTCATGCCACATCGCTTCATATCTGACTCATCTACACCTTCATATCTGAACTCTACACGCTCCATATCTGACTCATCACACGCTTGGGGTTCCCATATCTGACTCATACTACAAGCTTCAATATCTGTCTCATCTACACCTTCATGTCTGACTCAAAATCTACACCTTCATATTGACTCATCTCACGCTTCATATCTGACACAATGCTCAACGCTTCATATCTGACACATCTACACGCTTCAATATTGACTCATCTACACGCTTCAATATCTGACTCATCTACAACGCTCAATGTCTGACTCACTACACGCTTCATATCTGTCTCATCTACACGCTTCATATCCTGACTCACTACACGCTTCATTGTCTGACACATCTACACGCTTCATATCTGACTCATCCTACACGCTTTCAATATCTGTCTCATCAACACGCTTTCATGTCTGACTCATCTAAACACGCTTCAGTCCTGACTCATCTACCGCTTCATATTCTGACTCATCTACAACGCTTCATGTCTGACTCATCTACACGCTTCATATCTGACTCATCCACACGCTCATATCTGAATCTCTCTACACGCTTCAATATCCTGACTCATCTACACGCTTCATATCTGAACTCATCTACACGCCTTATGTCTGACCATCACAACGCTTCATAATCTGACTCATCTACACGCTTCATATCTGACTCATCTACCGCTTCATGTCTGAGCTCATCTACACGCTTCATACCTGACTCATCTACACGCTTATATCTGACACATCTACACTGCTTCATATCTGACTCATCTACACGCTTTCATATCTGACTCATCTACACGCTTCATATCTGACTCATCTACACGCTTCATATCTTGACTCATCTACACGTTCATATCTGACTCACTACACGCTTCATATCTGACACATCTAACACGCTTCAATATCTGACACATCTAACAACGCTTCATATCTGACTCATCTCACGCTTCATTCCTGACTCATCTACAACGCTTCATGTCCTGAACTCATCTTACATACGCTTCATATCTGACTCATCTCACCCTTCATATCTGACCTCATCTTACACGCTCATATCTGACCCATCTACAACGCTTCATATCCTGTCTCATCTACACGCTTCATATCTGTCTCATTTACAGACGCTTCATATCCTGACACAATCACACGCTTCATATCTGTCTCATCTACACGCTCATATCCTGACACAGTCCACAACGCTTCATGTCTGACACATCTAACGCTTCATATCTGGTCTATCTACACGCTTCCATATCTGACTCATCTAAACACGCTTCATATCTGACTCATCTACCACGCTTCATATCTGTGTCATATACAAACGCTCATATCTGACCTCCATCTACACGCTTCCATATCTGACCATCTACACGCTTCATATTCTGATCGTCTACAACGCTTTCAATATCTGACACATCTACACCTTCATAATCTGACTCATCTACACGCTTCATATTGGACTCATCTACACGCTCATATCTGACTCAATCTACACGCTTCATGTCTGACTCATCTACACGCTTTCATATCTGACTTCTACACGCTTCATATCTGACTCATCTATCACGCTTCATATCTGACTCATCTACGACGCTTCATATCTGTGTCATCTAACATCGCTTCATACCTGACACATCACAGCTCATATCTGACTCTCTACACGCTTCATGTCTGACTCATCTACACGCTTCATATCTGACAATCTACACGCTTCATATCTTGAAAACTCATCCACACCTTCATATCTGACACATCTAACACGCTTCATATCTGACTCATCTACAACCGCTTCATATCTCTGACTCATCACACGCTTTCATATACTCATCTACGACGCTTCATATCTGACTCATCTACACGGCTTCAATCTGACTCATCTACACGCTTCATATCTGACTCATCTACGACGCTTCATATATCTGTCTCATCTACACAGCTTCATGTCTGACTCCATCTACAACGCTTCTATCTGACCATCTACAACGCTTCAATGTCTGACTCATCTACAACCTTTATATCTGAACTCTCTACACGCTTCAAATATCTGACTCATCTACACGCTTCAATATCTGACCATCTACACCTTCAGTCTGACTCAATCTACACGCTTCATATCTGCTCATCTACACGCTTCATATCTGTCCATCTACAACGCTTCATGTCTGACTCATCTACACGCTTCTATCTGACTCAATCTACACGCTTCAATGTCTGACTCATCTAACGCTTCAAATCTGACTCATCTACACGCTTCAATTTCTGATCATCTACACGCTTCATATCTGTCTCATCACACGCTTCATCGTTGACTCATCTACACGCTTCAATCATCTGACTCATCTACACGCTTCATATCTGTCTCACTACCAACCTTCATGTCTGACTCAATCTACACGCTTCATATCTGACTCATCTACCGCTTCATGTCTGACTCACTCTACACGCATTCATATCTAACTCATGCTACCGCTTCAAATATCTGACTCATCACAACACGCTTCATATCTGCACTCATCTACACGCTTCAATGTCTGATCAATCTACAACGCTTTCATATCTGACTCAATCTACACGCTTCTATCTGTCTCAATCTACCACGCTCATGTCTGACTCATCTACACACCTTCATATCTGACTCCATCTACACGCTTCATGTCTGACTCATCTACACGCTTCATATCTGACTCATCTACACGCTTTCATATCTCTCATCTACACGCTTCAATAATTGTCTCATCTACCACGCTTCATGTCTGACCTCATCTAACAACGCTTCATGTCTGACTCATCTACACACGCTCATATCTGACCATTCTACACGCTTCATATCTGACTCATTTACACGCTCATAATCTGACTCACCACAGCTTCATATCTGACTCATCTTTACACGCTTCATGTTGACTTCATCTACAAACGCTTCATATCTGATCACTACACGCTTCATATCTGACTCATCTACACGCTCATATCTGAACCCATCTACACGCTTCATATCTGCTCATCTCACGCTTCAATTTGACTTCATCTACAACGCTTCATATCTGAACTCATCTACACGCTCATATCTGACACATCTACACCTCATGCCTGACTCATCTACACGCTTCCATATCTGACTCATCTACAGCTTCATAATCTGCCTCATCTAACCTTCATTATCTGACTCATCTACACGCTTCATATCTGACTCATCTACACGCTTCAATATCTGACTATCTCACGCTTCATATCTGAACATCTACACGCTTTCATATCTGACAATATACACGCTTCATATCGACTCATCTACACGCTTCATATCTGACTCCATCTAACACGCTTCATATCGACATACATCTACACGCTTCATATCTGACTCATCCACACGCTTCCATATCTGACTCATCTACACGCTTCATATCTGACACATCGACAACGCTTCATATCTGTCTCATCTACACGCTTCATATCTGACACATCTAACGCTTCATATCTGACTCATCTACACGCTCATATCTGTCTATCTACACGCTATATCTGTCTCATCTACAGCTTCATATCTGACACATTACACGCTTCATATCTGTCTCATCTACACGCTTCATATCTGACACATCCACACCTTCATGTCTGACACATCTACACGCTTTCATATCTGTCTCATCTACAACGCTTCTAACTGAACCATCTTACACGCTTCAATACTGAACTCATCTACACGCTTCATATCTGTCTCATCTTACAAACGTTCATATATTGACTCATCTAACGCTTCATGTCTGACTCTCTAGGCACGCTTCTATCTACACATCTACACGCTTCATATTGACTCATCTCTACACGCTTCATGTCCTGTCTCATCTACACGCCATATCTGACTCATCTACACGCTTCATATCTGACTCATCTACACGCTTCATATCTGACTCATACTCACGCTTCATATCTGACTCATCTACACCTTCATACTGACACATCTACACGCTTCATGTCTGACACATGCTACACGCTTCTTGTCTGACTCATCTACTACACGCTTCATATCTGACATCTACAACGCTCATATCTGTCTCATCTACACCTTCATGTCTGACTTCATCTACACGCTTCTTGTCCTGACTCATCTTACACGCTCATTCTGACTCATCTACACGCTTCATATCTGTTCTGCTACAACGCTTCAATGTCTGAACACATACTACACGCTTCCTTGTCTGACTCATCTACCACGCTTCTTGTCTGACTCATCTAACCTTCATTCTGACTCATCTACACGCTTCATATCTGTCCTCATCTACCACGCTTCATGTCCTGACTCATCTACACGCTTCATGTTGACTCATCCTACATCACGCTTCATATCTGACACATCTACACGTTCATATCTGACTCATCTACACGCTTCTTGTCTGACTCATCTAACAACGCTTCATATCTGACTCATCTACACCTTCATATCTGACTCAATCTACACCTTCAATATTGGACAACATCTACACGCTTCATATCTGACTCATCTACACAGCTTCTTGTCTGAACGTCATCGTACACGCTTCAATCTGAATCATCTACACGCTTCAATATCTGACGTCAATCTACCGCTTCATATCTGACTCCATCTAACACGCTTCATTCTGACTCTGCCACACGTCTAGTGACTCATCTACACGCTTCATACTGACTCATCCACACGCTTCAATATCTGACTCATCCACACGCTTCATATCTGACTCATCTACACGCTTCATATCCTGTCCTCATCTACACGCTCATGTCTGACTCATCTACACGCTCATATCTGACTCATCTACACGCTTCATATCTGAAACATCTACACGCTTCATATCTGACAACATCTACACGCTTCATATCTGACTCAATCTACACGCTTCATAATCTGACTCATCTACACGCTTCATGTCTACTCATCTACAACGCTTCAATATCTGTCTCATCTAACACGCTTCATATCTGACTCTCTACACGCTTCAATAGTCTGAACACCCATCTACACGCTTCATATCTGACTCATCTACACGCTTCATATCTGTCTCATCTACAACGCTTCATGTCTGACTCATCTACACGCCTTCATGTCTGACTCTCTAACACGCTTCATATCTGACTCATCCACACGCTTCATGTCCTGACTCATCTACACGCTTCATATATGACTCATCCTACACTGCTTCAACTACTGACTCATCACGACGCTTCAATATCTGACTCATCTACAGACGGTTTCATATCTGACTATCTGTACACGCTATCAAATGTCCTGACTCATCTTAACGCTTCGTAGTGCTGAGCTCAATCTACACGCTTCATATCTCGACACATCTACACGCATTCATTCTGGACTCATCTACACGCTATCATATCTGACTCACTACACGCTCAATTTGACACATCTAACACGTCCTTCATATCTGATATACATACACGTTCCATATCTGACTCATCTACACGCTTCACTATTGACTCATCACACGCTTCATATCTGACACATTCTAACGCTTCATATCTGACTCTCTACACCTTATGTCTGACTCTCTACCACGCCTTCATATGACTATCACCGCTTTCATATTTCTGAAAATTCTACACGCTTGCAATGACTTCATCTAACACGCTCATATCTGACTCATTACACGCATTCATATCTGACACATCTACCACGCCTTCATTCGGACTCATTCTACACGCTTCATAAATCTGATCATCTACAATCTACTTCATCTACGCTTCATATCTGATCATCTACACTTCATACTGACTCATCTACACGCTTCAATATCTGAACTCATCTACCGGCTTAATTCTCGATCATCTACACTTCTATCTACTCATCTACACCGTGCCGATTACAATCTGTTCATCTACACGATTTATCTGACTCTCTACACGCTTCATATTACACATCTACACGACTTCATATTCTGACTTCTACACCTTATTGTTCTGACTAATCTACCGCTTCCATCGTCATGATCTCAATTACACGCTTCATATCTGACTCCATCTAACTACGCTTCAATCTGACTCAGTCTACCGATTCATATCTAACATCTACACGTTTCATATGTCTCATCTACTACCGCTTCATCATTCTGTCTCATTCACGCGCTTCATATTGACACATCTTACACGTTCTATCTGTCTCACTAACCACGACTTTATCGGACCATTCCACACGCTTCATATCTGACACATACCGCTTATATCTTCTCATCTACACGCTTCAATCTGATCATCTACCGCTTACTGCTCATCTACACTTCTATCTGTGTCATTCTACACGCTCATAATCCTGTCTCACTACACGCTTCATAATCTGACTTCATCTACACGCTCATATCTGACTCACTACAACGCTCATTATCTGTTCATGCTACACGCTTCATATCTGACTCATCTACACGCTTCATATCTGACTCATCTACAGACGCTTCATATCTGACCATCACACGCTTCATATCTGCACTCATCTACACGCTTCATGTCTGAACTCATCTACACGCTTCATATCTGACGTCAGCTACACGCTTCATATCTGAACTCATCTACACGCTTCATACTGACTCATCTACACGCTTCATACTGTGTCATTTACACGCTTCATATCTGACACATCCACTACGCTTTGCATATCTGACTCATCTACACGCCTTCAATGTCTACTCATCTAAATACGCTTCAATCTGACACAGTCTACACGCTTCTATATACTGACTCATCCACACGCTTCATATCCTGACACATCTAACACGCTTATATCTTGACTCATTCTACACCTGTCATATCTGACTCATTCATCACCTTCATATCTGACTCATCTACACGCTTCATATCTGACTCATGTCTACACGCTTCATATCTGACTCATCTACACGCTTCATATCTGATCTCATCTACACGCTTCATATCTGACTCATCTACACGCTTCATATCTGAACTCATCTACACGCTTCATATCTGACTCATCTACACGCTTTCATAGTCTGACTCATCTACACGCTTCATATCTGACTCATCTACACGCTTCATATCTGTCTCATCTACACGCTTCATGTCTGACTCATCTACACGTTCTTCATATCTACACGCTTCATGTCTGACTCATCTACACGCTTCATATCTGACTCATCTACACGCTTCATATCTGACTCATCTACACGCTTCATATCTGACTCATCTACACGCTTCATGTCTGACTCATCTACACGCTTCATATCTGACTCAATCTACACGCTTCATATCTGACTCATCTACACGCTTCATATCTGACTCATCTACACGCTTCATGTCTGACTCATCTACACGCTTCATGTCTGACTCATCTACACGCTTCATATCTGACTCATCTACACGCTTCATATCTGACTCATCTACACGCTTCATATCTGACTCATCTACACGCTTCATATCTGACTCATCCACACGCTTCATATCTGACTCATCTACACGCTTCATTGTCCTGCACTTCATCTACACGCTTCATATCTGACTCATCTACACGCTTCATATCTGACTCATCTTACACCGCTTCATATCTGACTCATCTACACGCTTCATATCTGACTCATCTACACGCTTCATATCTGACTCATCTACACGCTTCATATCTGACTTCATCTACACGCTTCATATCTGACACATTCTCTACCAACACGCTTCATCGCTCTGACCTCATCTACTCACACGCTTCATATCTGACTCATCTACACGCTTCATATCTGACTCATCTACACGCTTCATATCTGACTCATCTACACGCTTCATATCTGACTCATCTACACGCTTCATATCTGACTCATCTACACGCTTCATATCTGACACATCTACACGCTTCATATCTGACACATCTACACGCTTCATATCTGACTCATCTACACGCTTCATATCTGACTCATCTACACGCTTCATATCTGACACATCTACACGCTTCATATCTGACTCATCCACACGCTTCATATCTGACTCATCTACACGCTTCATATCTGACTCATCTACACGCTTCATATCTGTCTCATCTACACGCTTCATATCTGTCTCATCTACACGCTTCATATCTGTCTCATCTACACGCTTCATATCTGACACATCTACACGCTTCATATCTGTCTCATCTACACGCTTCATATCTGTCTCATCTACACGCTTCATATCTGACACATCCACACGCTTCATGTCTGACACATCTACACGCTTCATATCTGTCTCATCTACACGCTTCATATCTGACTCATCTACACGCTTCATATCTGACTCATCTACACGCTTCATATCTGTCTCATCTACACGCTTCATATCTGACTCATCCACACGCTTCATATCTGACTCATCTACACGCTTCATATCTTGTCATCTACCACGCTTCATATCTGACACATCTACACGCTTCATATCTGACTCATCTACACGCTTCATTTGTCTGACTTCATCTACCACCAGCTTCATATCTGACTCATCTACACGCTTCATATCTGACTCATCTACACGCTTCATATCTGACTCATCTACACGCTTCATATCTGTTGTCATCTACCACCACGCTTCATATCTGACTCATGCTACACGCTTCATATCTGACTCATCCACACGCTTCATATCTGACTCATCTACACGCTTCATATCTGACTCATCTACACGCTTCATATCTGACTCATCTACACGCTTCATATCTGACACATCCACACGCTTCATATCTGACTCATCTACACGCTTCATATCTGTTCATCTACACGCTTCATATCTGACACATCCACACGCTTCATTCTGACTCATCTACACGCTTCATGTCTGACTCATCTACACGCTTCATGTCTGACTCATCTACACGCTTCATATCTGACTCATCTACACCTTCAATCTGACTCATCTACACGCTTCATATCTGACTCATCTACACGCTTCATATCTGACATCCTCATCTACACGCTTCATATCTGACTCATCTCACACGCTTCATATCTGACTCATCTACACGCTTCATATCTGACACATCTACACGCTTCATATCTGACTCATCTACACGCTTCATATCTGACTCATCTACACGCTTCATATCATCTGCTGTCATATCTGACACATCTACACGCTTCATATCTGACTCATCGCTACACACGCTTCATATCTGACAACATCTACACGCTTCATATTGACTCATCTACACCGCTTCATATCTGACTCATCTACACGCTTCATATCTGACTCAGCTACACGCTTCATATCTGACACATCTACACGCTTCTCCACTTCTTACATGTGACTTTTGTCTTTGTCCAGTTTGTAAAAGCTGCATTGTGAAGCACTTCTTCTACAGTAACCGATGTCCCACCTGCTCCGTGGTCGTGCACCAGACTCAGCCACATTACAACATCAGGTAACACGGGACACGGGAGGGTCACCTTAGGCCTGGCACAGATACATCATACCAGTTTGGCACCGTTAAAGTTCAGGTTCTACCGGTTTCAAAAAGATGAAAGTATCGAAACAGAAACAAAACCTCTTTTGGATCCAAGTTTTGGATTTCTAATATTTTCCCACATTCTTGACTCTGTAGATGAACCTGATATTGTAAATGATCTTCCACACATTATTATTCTGATATTTCAGTATCGGAAAGAGACTGGTATTAAACAAAATGTAACGATGCTCGGCTCTAGTCACGCGTGTGGATTCCGTCACGGGGTTTAAGTGTGTGTTTGCTCCTCAGGCCCGACCGACAGCTGCAGGACATCGTTTACAAGATGGTCCCTTTTCTGGAGGAGGGTTTGTAGCATAATTTATTCTAGATTTTTACTTTATTTGACACGAGTCTGACGTGGAGACGCTTTAGGTGAAACGTCTTTAACTCCCTTTATCATGTTTATCGCTGACGTTTTGTCGCTTTGAGCCGGAGATTTATCCAGGAAGTTACTCCAACAGTTTGCAACAGTTTTGAAAGTTTTGGAACAGTTTGGAAAATAATGTCTGTCTCTACAGCAGAAGTTTTGTCTCTGTTATTATTTCCCTCTGATTCACCTGCAGCGTCTCGCCTTAAAGAATGACAGAATAATATTACTCGGTTGTAAAAATCGTTCGTGTCGTTCTCAGTGGAGAAAGAGCAGATGTGTCAGTTCTACAGAGAGCGCCATCTGGAGGTCCCAAAGCCAGGTAACGCCTTCATTCATCTCTGTATTAAAAGACTTTATTCATCTCTGTATTCTCCTCTCTGTATTCTCCTCTCTGTATTCTCCTCTGTATTAAACTCTCTGCATTAAACTCTCTGTATTAAACTCTCTGTATTCTCCTCTCTGTATTAAACTCTCTGTATTCTCCTCTCTGCATTAAACTCTCTGCATTAAACTCTCTGTATTAAACTCTCTGTATTAAACTCTCTGTATTAAACTCTCTGCATTAAACTCTCTGTATTCTCCTCTCTGCATTAAACTCTCTGTATTCTCCTCTCTGCATTAAACTCTCTGTATTAAACTCTCTGTATTAAACTCTCTGTATTCTCCTCTCTGTATTCTCCTCTCTGTATTAAACTCTCTGCATTAAACTCTCTGTATTAAACTCTCTGTATTAAACTCTCTGCATTAAACTCTCTGTATTCTCCTCTCTGCATTAAACTCTCTGTATTAAACTCTCTGCATTAAACTCTCTGTATTCTCCTCTCTGCATTAAACTCTCTGTATTAAACTCTCTGCATTAAACTCTCTGTATTCTCCTCTCTGTATTAAACTCTCTGCATTAAACTCTCTGCATTAAACTCTCTGCATTAAACTCTCTGTATTAAACTCTCTGTATTCTCCTCTCTGTATTAAACTCTCTGTATTCTCTCTCTGTATTAAACTCTCTGCATTAAACTCTCTGTATTAAACTCTCTGTATTCTCCTCTCTGTATTAAACTCTCTGTATTCTCTCTCTGCATTAAACTCTCTGCATTAAACTCTCTGCATTAAACTCTCTGCATTAACTCTCTGTATTAAACTCTCTGTATTAAACTCTCTGTATTAAACTCTCTGTATTAAACTCTCTGTATTAACTTCTCTCTCTGACTCTGCGGCCCCCCTCTCTGCAGCCTCCTCGTTCTCGTCTCCTCCTGCGGTGATGAAGAAGAGGAAGGACGCTCCTCCTCAGGCCGTGTTCACGATGCCGCCGGAGCTCGATGTGTCGCTGCTGCTCGAGTTCGTCGGGTGAGAAATAACTTTTAACTCAAAGCTTTTAATCTGCTATGGAAAAGATGAAAGTATCGAACAGAAATAAAATGCTCTATTCTGCGATCCAAGCGTTGATGCTGTTGGTCCAGGGACAGCGTTAAAAGAAGCGACCGATATATATTGGCCGATATTTGTGTATTTTACAATATCGGCCGATACCTCCAGAACTGTAAGTGATGGAGACGAGGGCTGCACGATATTGCAGTAACTTGCGATATGTGATACAGCTGTGCAATATCGCGATAACGATATTATTGCGATATTTCACTAAACCGTTTCAACACGATATGTTCCGTTCTGTGTCAAAAGAAGACTTTAAAAAACCAAAACAAGACTAAAAATAATGTTTAACTTTTGCACGTGTCTGTTGTTTTCTGCTGAGTTTGGTGAACTGTGTGGATCTCAGGCAGATGAAGACTTTAATGATGTTATAATGTGGCTTCTTCCGATACGATATTGTTTGCGATATATCGTGCAGCCCTAGTAGAGAAAAACCCTTTTTTGCTTTGGAAAGAGCTCAGGCAGAGATTTAAAATGAGCCTCAGGTGAAAGCGGTGAAAATTAGTCACAAGTTTGTTTAGCTGTTGTATATGTTTTATGTAGCAGACTTTCATATTAATTCCAGAACCATCAGAGACAGAGATGTTCCGTTTGTTTTTAAACGAGCTCCTTCTGAAGAACCGACTTCACATGAATGTCCTGAATAAATCAGCCCCTCATACAGCGCCCCCTGCTGTCACAGTTAAGAAGCTTCATACAGGATAATACACCAGATATTTGGAAAAACCCCTAAAATATTGGCATCACTAGAAAAAACCCACATCTGTCGACCTCCCCTTTCCCACCACTGCAGATAAACTCAATACATTTTAATATAAGGGCAGTTTCCATATGATCTTAGACTATAAATCCCCCTCCTCTACCTTAAACTCGTTTATTCCCAAACTTTAGTCCTGATGCGGTGAATCTGTGTTCCTGCCACTAGATGGCGCTGTTTAACTGGTGTGTTTGTGTTTCAGAGCTGAAGAGGGAGTGCAGTGCTACAAGGTGAGGAGAACCACGGAAACAGAAACATATACTGTCTCTTTAGCTTCAGCAGATCAAAGTCAGTCACTCATTTTAAAGGATTTTATTCAGGAAATGACGAAATAATAATAATAATAATGTGAATAATGATGTGAATAATAAGACTGTTATTCCTCCGTGTGGCAGCGCTGACTCTGTTTGTTTGTGTGAGATTCACTTTAGCTTTAGCTTTTCTTAAAGGGACTATACGGAGTTTAAAAATGTTAAAACTTAAGTATTTCCCTCCCTACATGTTCCAGCCATGTCCTAAAGTGTAGAATGAGCCCAGGCCTGTTCACCACAACTGCCTCTAAACTCCTGCCCTGTCACTCACAAAAGTGTTACTTTCTGCCATCAGCACGAGCTTAATATAGAATCAATCAATCTTTATTTATAAAGTGCTTTTCATAAATTTCATGTAACGCAAAGTACTTTACAGATTTAAAACATTCTCACACCCACCTCCTCCCACAAATACAAACACATTGTCGTATTCACACTCTCCCCATCCACCTCCCCAGAGACACAACACACACACTCAAGGTAAAACTGTGTTTTTAATGTGAAATCACTGAAGTCTGTGGTTTTAATGTAACGTCACTGAAGTCTGTGGTTTTTAATGTAAAATCACTGAAGTCTGTGGTTTAATTAACATGTAACGATTTTAATGTGAACTCACTGAAGTCTGTGTTTTTAATGTGAACTCACTGAAGTCTGTGGTTTTTAATGTGAACTCACTGAAGTCTGTGGTTTTAATGTAACGTCACTGAAGTCTGTGGTTTTTAATGTAACGTCACTGAAGTCTGTGGTTTTTAATGTGAAATCACTGAAGTCTGTGGTTTTTAATGTAACGTCACTGAAGTCTGTGGTTTTTAATGTAACGTCACTGAAGTCTGTGGTTTTAATGTAACGTCACTGAAGTCTGTGGTTTTTAATGTAACGTCACTGAAGTCTGTGGTTTTTAATGTGAAATCACTGAAGTCTGTGGTTTTTAATGTAACGTCACTGAAGTCTGTGGTTTTTAATGTAACGTCACTGAAGTCTGTGGTTTTAATGTAACGTCACTGAAGTCTGTGGTTTTAATGTAACGTCACTGAAGTCTGTGGTTTTTAATGTGAACTCACTGAAGCCTGTTTTCCCTCTGCAGCCGCTGGAGCGCCGCTTCGTGCGAGTTTCCGGTGAAGCCACGATCCGTCACGTGGAGCTGTTCATCAGGAAGAAGATGGAGCTGAGCCCGAGCTGCCAGGTCACATTTATATTTACTGAGGGGGTTCATGGAGGGAAAGAGTGAAACGATGTGCAGGAGCTTCTTCACACCTGTCGCCTCCCGGGTGGGCGGAGTCTTACCTGTGACAAGTGGAAGAACCATTGTCCTGAGAAATCGCAGCTTTAGAGTTTTTCTGAATAAACAAAGCTCAATGATCAAACCAAAGGTTCTAGGTTTAAAACACGTGAGGTGGAAGGAGGTGGAGCCAGCGCTCAGCAGGCGTCTGTAAAGTCAGTAAAGCAGATTATTGTCTTAGCTCCAGGGAACCACAGGACGACTCTGGGATCTGAACAGTTACGTCTGTGTCTCGCCTTTAACAACCAGTCACTTCAGGACGAGGCTGCACCGGTATGGGAAATGTGGGAGCAAAGTAAGAACAAGTCCACTGTGACCTCGTGCTCCCTGATCCACTCTTTCCTCCTGGAATATGCCCGAGGGGAAGAAGGACTCCAGCAGGTGGAGTGGAGGGAGTTTGGATTCAGATTCTAAATCAAAAGTGTTAGTTATTCAACAGTTGCTGCACCAAACATTAAACACTTAACAATAATAAACAAATCTGATGAAAATCTAAAATGTTGACTGGCTGGAGGAGGTGTGCGTGGATCGGGAAGTCTGGGCATCTCTGCTGAGACTGCTGCCTCCGCGACCCGGCCCCGGATAAAGCGGAAGAAAATGGATGGATGGATGGATGGATGGCTTTTTCCTGAATGAATTTGAACTATTCAAATTGGTTGTTAGTATCTGTATGAAGTCTGGTTGTGATGGTCTCCTGTTCTGTGTGACGTTTCCCTAAATAACTGTGTTTCTGCTGCAGGTGGATGTGGTTTGTGGGGACCATCTCCTGGACCATTTCCAGTCGCTCAGAGAGATCCAGCGTTCTCTGGGAGGCGATGCTCTGCAGGTGAGACCAGAACCTCCTCAGAGTCTCCTCCTAACAACTCTAACGAACCCCCTCTGTCTCAGGACGGACTGTTGGTGCTGCACTTCGGCCTCGTGCTCCCGGCGCCGTGACCCTCAGGAAAACCTCCTTCCAAACCCGCTCACTACATGTGTGGAGGATTTATTTTTGATTTCCAAAGACTTAAACACATTTATATGATTTATCTTTGAAAACAAACTGCACAGAAGAAGGGCTGTATCTCTTTATTACATTCACCTCTGACTTTAATGTTGCATCAAAAACCTCAGTTGCTTCGTTTTTGGGACATTTCTCTTGGACTCGAGCCGATGAAGTGTTCAGGTCGGAGTAAGAACATAATTAATTATTTCATTTTTTCATTTTCTAAGCTTCAAATGGGGCTCAGATGTTTCCCAGGACCTTGAATTTTAGAAAAATATCAGCCTCATTTCCTGGAAGACTTGGTTTTATCGCTAAATGTTTTGCCGTGTAGTCATGCTGTACCTAAGGGCCACCACGAGGAAGTCCTTTTCTTCCTGGAACGTCACGGATGTAAGAAAAGATGAATCCTCACCACAGGCTTTAGCTGATCGGATCGGATCCGGGTGTCGGATATCGGCTCCGATACTGAACCGATACCTGTTTTTGCTCTCGCCGTTTTGAAACAACAGAATAAGGAGGAGCAGAGTTAGTTATAACCTTCGCAAAACTGACTTTTATTTTAGTTTATGAAACGCTGACATTTGCAAAGTTCGATCACTTTATATTAAAGCCTAAAGTCCACTGATCCTTGTTTAATGTTTCCCATTAGTTTATTGATTATAGATCAGTGAGAAAACCATGAAACCTGCCACATGCACAACAGTTAAACGTAAACTTTATGGAGTCAGAAACATCTCCTCAAACCTGTGACCCATTCCTCAGAGCTCCTTTCTGTTTACGAATGAAAGAAAGTAAAACTTCCACTAAAGACTCAAACTGTGACGTTATATTTGTGTATATTTATATTTTGTTCTCGGGGAAAACGCTGCTGTTTTGTGTCATTTATGTATAAAAAGCTGCTAACTTTTGTAACTCTGGTTTGTCTGTTTTTAATAAAAACCTGGTAAATATTCTTCCACGGCTGCAGGAGTTTCTAAAGTCTGACTCTGAAAGTTTTTGCTTAAATAGTTAACACTAAAATCTTGACCCATAATTTAGAAGTAGCAATGGTTTCTTTACTCGAGTAAAAGCCAATAAGACGGTGCTGGAGTTTATTTTTAAAGTTTAGTATCCTCTCGTACACACGTGTCAATCCTGAGCTTGTGTTGGTCAAGTCTTTCATTACTCGAGTAAAAGTACAGGTACTACTGCTCAAATATTACTCCAAAGAAAGTAAAAATTGCACAATCACATTATTGCTTTGGTTAAAGTACCGACGTGTAACTTTTTATGCAGAAAAAATAGATACTGACCTTAGAATAAAAGTTACATAATGCAGCTTTAAGTATCAGAGTATTCGTTCCAATACATTTAATTAAGTGTTTGGTGAAAATGTGGCCGAGTCTGTACGGCAACTAGGGCTGAACGATTAATCACATATGGCAGTGGCGTGTGATTTTGGCCCATAGAAGCATTCACTTCTCACTTCTCAGGTAAGGTGGATCGTGGATGTTCAGTGAAAATATCAGCGTTTATGATGCAGCCAAAGGACTATTGCTTTTTTCTCTGTTTAGCAATACGTTAGACGTGGCATTCAGAGTCCCGGCCCGCTCTGATGCACTGATCCCAGAAACTCCCTCAGCTCCAGATTCACACGTCTCTGCCTATAGAGTGTTTCCCCATGACGTCACTGTTCCGAAGTCATGATGGCGATACTCACCCATGTACTCGCGAAACAACAGTACCGCGAAGTTTGAAACAGCAAAATTGTTAATTATTGACGTGTTCTTGGCTGTCACAATAGATCAGACAGGGAAACTACTTTTCAGGATTACCATTTACCCAGACTTGTGCAGAATAAGGGAGAGCAGACAGAACAATTATCTAAATAAAGGAGACGATAGATTGGAGCCTCAATCAGAATTTGGACGGGAAAAATCTGGATAACATCCGAATTTGCGTAGCTCATTTGTAGCCGGTATGTGTAAAAAAGTTTAACATTTTCAATTGGCAAGGTTAATTACAACATGACCTCTAGTTAGAGGTGGGAAATCTACCAAAACAAAATATTACACACATTTCTAAGAGTGTTTGTCAACTTCGTATAAGAGCATGATCTCAAATATTGATGAGAAAATGGATTCACTTACGGGACGCAAGATTGCGAGATCGGCACTAAACAAACTGGCATTAGCTTTAATTTCCTATGGAACTTCATCCAATTAACTTAAGTTTGTAAGTAAAACGTTTGTTTTTTGCATTCAGTCTTTCGTTGCACAACTGGTCAACTGTGTAAGAAGTGTTGGGGTCCGATCTCGAGGGTTTATCGCGAAACCTTGCGTTTTTGTCCAAAACTGATAATCCGTCTCGTTAATTGGTATGAGCTATATTCCAGCATGGCAGCACATCCGGGTCTGAACCAGATTTGTGACGTCCGTGGAAAACACCCTATTGGACGTTTGGTGAGTTCCTTAAGACGCCTTTGAGAGTGTTTCTATTGGTCGTTTGGTGAGTTCCTTAAGACGCCTTTGAGAGTGTTTCTATTGGTCGTTTGGTGAGTTCCTTAGACGCCTTTGAGAGTGTTTCTATTGGATGTTTGGTGACTTCCTTAAGACGCCTTTGAGAGTGTTTCTATTGGACGTTTGGTGAGTTCCTGAAGACGCCTTTGAGAGTGTTTCTATTGGACGTTTGGTGAGAGTGTTTCTATTGGACGTTTGGTGAGTTCCTTAAGACGCCTTTGAGAGTGTTTCTATTGGACGTTTGGTGAGTTCCTTAAGACGCCTTTGAGAGTGTTTCTATTGGACGTTTGGTGAGTTCCTGAAGACGCCTTTGAGAGTCTTTCTATTGGACGTTTGGTGAGTTCCTGAAGACGCCTTTGAGAGTGTTTCTATTGGACGTTTGGTGAGAGTGTCTATTGAGTTTGGTGAGTTCCTGAAGACGCCTTTGAGAGTGTTTCTATCGGACGTTTGGTGAGTTCCTTAAGACGCCTTTGAGAGTGTTTCTATTGGACGTTTGGTGAGAGGTTTCTATGACGTTTGGTGAGAGTGTTTCTATCGGACGTTTGGTGAGTTCCTTAAGACGCCTTTGAGAGTGTTTCTATTGGACGTTTGGTGAGTTCCTGAAGACGCCTTTGAGAGTGTTTATTGGACGTTTGGTGAGAGTGTTTCTATTGGACGTTTGGTGAGTTCCTGAAGACGCCTTTGAGAGTCTTTCTATTGGACGTTTGGTGAGTTCCTGAAGACGCCTTTGAGAGTGTTTCTATTGGACGTTTGGTGAGAGTGTTTCTATTGGACGTTTGGTGAGTTCCTGAAGACGCCTTTGAGAGTCTTTCTATTGGACGTTTGGTGAGTTCCTGAAGACGCCTTTGAGAGGTCTTTCTATTGGACGTTTTGGTAGAGTGTTTCTATTGGACGTTTGGTGAGAGTGTTTCTATGGACGTTTTGGTGAGTTCCTTAAGACGCCTTTCTGGGAGTGTTTTATTGGACGTTTGGTGAGTTCCTTAAGACGCCTTTGAGAGTGTTTCTATTGGACGTTTTGGTGAGAGGTGTTTCTATTGGACGTTTGGTGAGTTCCTGAAGACGCCTTTGAGAGTGTTTCTATTGGACGTTTGGTGAGTTCCTTAAGACGCCTTTGAGAGTGTTTCTATTGGACGTTTGGTGAGTTCCTTAAGACGCCTTTGAGAGTGTTTCTATTGGACGTTTGGTGAGTTCCTTAAGACGCCTTTGAGAGTGTTTCTATTGGACGTTTGGTGAGTTCCTGAAGGGGCCACGCCTTTGAGAGTGTTTCTATTGGACGTTTGGTGACCTGAGTGTTTCTATTGGACGTTTGGTGAGTTCCTTAAGACGCCTTTGAGAGTGTTTCTATTGGACGTTTGGTGAGTTCCTGAAGACGCCTTTGAGAGTCTTTCTATTGGACGTTTGGTGAGAGTGTTTTCTATTGGACGTTTGGTGAGTTCCTTAAGACGCCTTTGAGAGTGTTTCTATTGGACGTTTGGTGAGTTCCTTAAGACGCCTTTGAGAGTGTTTCTATTGGACGTTTGGTGAGTTTCCTGAAGACGCCTTTGAGAGTGTTTCTATTGACGTTTGGTTGAGTTCCTTAAGACGCCTTTGAGAGTGTTTCTATTGGACGTTTGGTGAGTTCCTTAAGACGCCTTTGAGAGTGTTTCTATTGGACGTTTGGTGAGTTCCTGAAGACGCCTTTGAGAGTGTTTCTATTGGACGTTTGGTGAGTTCCTTAAGACGCCTTTGAGAGTGTTTCTATTGGACGTTTGGTGAGTTCCTGAAGACGCCTTTGAGAGTGTTTCTATGGACGTTTGGTGAGTTCCTGAAGACGCCTTTGAGAATGTTTCTATTGGACGTTTGGTGAGTTCCTGAAGACGCCTTTGAGAGTGTTTCTATTGGACGTTTGGTGAGAGTGTTTCTATTGGACATTTGGTGAGTTCCTTAAGATGCCTTTGAGAGTGTTTCTATTGGACGTTTGCTGAGTTCCTTAAGACGCCTTTGAGAGTGTTTCTATTGGACGTTTGCTGAGTTCCTTAAGACACCTTTGAGAGTGTTTCTATTGGACGTTTGGTGAGTTCCTTAAGACGCCTTGAGAGTGTTTCTATTGACGTTTGGTGACTTCCTTAAGACGCCTTTGAGAGTGTTTCTATTGGACGTTTGGTGAGTTCCTTAAGACGCCTTTGAGAGTGTTTCTATTGGACGTTTGGTGACTTCCTTAAGACGCCTTTGAGAGTGTTTCTATTGGACGTTTGGTGAGTTCCTGAAGACGCCTTTGAGAGTGTTTCTATTGGACGTTTGGTGAGTTCCTTAAGACGCCTTTGAGAGTGTTTCTATTGGACGTTCGGTGAGTTCCTGAAGACGCCTTTGAGAGTCTTTCTATTGGACGTTTGGTGAGTTTAAGACGCCTTTGAGAGTGTTTCTATTGGACGTTTGGTGAGTTTCTGAAGACGCCTTTGAGAGTGTTTCTATTGGACGTTTGGTGAGTTCCTGAAGACGCCTTTGAGAGTGTTTTATTGGACGTTTGGTGAGTTCCTTGAGACGCTTTGAGAGTGTTTCTATTGGACGTTTGGTGACTTCCTTAAGACGCCTTTGAGAGTGTTTCTATTGGACGTTTGGTGAGTTCCTTAAGACGCCTTTGAGAGTGTTTCTATTGGACGTTTGGTGACTTCCTTAAGACGCCTTTGAGAGTGTTTCTATTGGACGTTTGGTGAGTTCCTTAAGACGCCTTTGAGAGTGTTTCTATTGGACGTTTGGTGACTTCCTTAAGACGCCTTTGAGAGTGTTTCTATTGGACGTTTGGTGAGTTCCTGAAGACGCCTTTGAGAGTGTTTCTATTGGACGTTTGGTGAGTTCCTTAAGACGCCTTTGAGAGTGTTTCTATTGGACGTTCGGTGAGTTCCTGAAGACGCCTTTGAGAGTCTTTCTATTGGACGTTTGGTGAGTTTAAGACGCCTTTGAGAGTGTTTCTATTGGACGTTTGGTGAGTTTTCTGAGACGCCTTTGAGAGGTGTTTCTATTGGACGTTTGGTGAGTTCCTGAAGACGCCTTTGAGAGTGTTTCTATTGGACGTTTGGTGGTTCCTGAGACGCCTTTGAGAGTGTTTCTATTGGACGTTTGGTGATTCCTTAAGACGCCTTTGAGAGTGTTTCTATTGGACGTTTGGTGAGTTCCTTGAAGACGCCTTTGAGAGTGTTTCTATTGGACGTTTGGTGAGTTCCTTAAGGCGCCTTTGAGAGTGTTTCTATTGGACGTTTGGTGAGTTCCTGAAGACGCCTTTGAGAGTGTTTCTATTGGACGTTTGGTGAGTTCCTTAAGACGCCTTTGAGAGTGTTTCTATTGGACGTTTGGTGAGTTCCTGAAGACGCCTTTGAGAGTCTTTCTATTGGACGTTTGGTGAGTTCCTGAAGACGCCTTTGAAAGTGTTTCTATTGGACGTTTGGTGAGTTCCTAAGACGCCTTTGAGAGTGTTTCTATTGGACGTTTGGTGAGTTCCTTAAGACGCCTTTGAGAGTTGTTTCTATTGGACGTTTGGTGAGTTCCTTAAGACGCCTTTGAGAGTGTTTCTATTGGACGTTGGTGAGTTCCTGAGACGCCTTTGAGAGTCTTTCTATTGGACTTTGGTGAGAGTGTTTCTATTGGACGTTTGCTGAGTTCCTGAAGACGGCTTTGAGAGTGTTTCTATTGGACGTTGGTGGTCCTTAAGACGCCTTGAGAGTGTTTCTATTGGACGTTTGGTGAGTTCCTTAAGACGCCTTTGAGAGTGTTTCTATTGGACGTTTGGTGAGTTCCTTAAGACGCCTTTGAGAGTGTTTCTATTGGACTTTGGTGAGTTCTTAAGACGCCTTTGAGAGTGTTTCTATTGGACGTTTGGTGAGTTCCTGAACACCTTTGAGAGTCTTTCTATTGGACGTTTGGTGAGAGTGTTTCTATGGACGTTGCTGAGTTCCTGAAGACGCCTTTGAGAGTCTTTCTATTGGACGTTTGGTGAGTTCCTGAAGACGCCTTTGAGAGTGTTTCATTGGGACGTTTGGTGAGTTCCTGAAGACGCCTTTGAGAGTCTTTCTATTGGACGTTTGGTGAGAGTGTTTCTATTGACGTTTGCTGAGTTCCTTAAGACGCCTTTGAGAGTGTTTCTATGGACGTTTGGTGGTTCCTTAAGACGCCTTTGAGAGTGTTTCTATTGGACGTTTGGTGAGTTCCTGAAGACGCCTTTGAGAGTCTTTCTATTGGACGTTTGGTGAGTTCCTGAAGACGCTTTGAGAGTCTTTCTATTGGACGTTTGGTGAGTTCCTGAAGACGCCTTTGAGAATCTTTCTATTGGACGTTTGGTGAGAATCTTTCTATTGGACGTTTGGTGAGTTCAAGACGCCTTTGAGAGTCTTTCTATTGGACGTTTGGTGAGTTTCTGAAGACGTCTTTCAGAGTGTTTCTATTGGACGTTTGGTGAGAGTGTTTCTATTGGACGTTTGGTGAGTTCAAGACACCTTTGAGAGTGTTTTTATTGGATGTTCGGTGGGTTCCTGAAGATGCACAAAATGCCAAGGCTAGCAACACTATGCTAATGCTAGAGGCATGATGCTATTGCTAACATCAGCTACTCGAGACTTGGACAGTAACTATGATTGGATCACATAAAAAAATAAAATACTTGTGCAGTGGCCATGCGTTTGTATTATAGTGTATATAAGGTGTTAATATATTAATGCAACCTAAACCGCGGCACGGTAGCACAGTGGTTAGTGCTCTCGCTTCACAGCTAGAAGGTCCCGGGTTCAATTCCCACCTGGACGGGGCCTTTCTGTGTGGAGTTTGCATGTTCTCCCCGTGCCTGCGTAGGTTTCCTCTGGTACTCCGGTTTCCCCTACCACCAAAAACATGTACAATAGGCCGGATGAATGATGTGTGTGGAGGTGGTCAGAGGGATCATTGGCGCTGATGTGTGTCGCGACATCGCTTGTGTCAGTCTCCCCCAGGAGAAACTGAAGCTACTAAGGTAGTTTACCACCACCAAGTATGGAGTGAATGTAAAATGCTCTCATGTAAAGCGCTTTGTGACCATGTCTGTGAAAGGTGCTATATAAATAAAGTTCTTCTTCTTCTTCTAAAAGACATTTTAGTTATGTACACAAGGACATTGGCCCTCATTTATCAAACTTGTGTACGGTGAAATCAGAGCGTATGTGGGGTTTATGAAAAATCTCTGCATGTTTGGGCATTTATCAATATGTGCGCACCGTACACCTGGCATACGGTGCACTCAATCCTACACCAAGTCAGGAGGTGGTACATGATACACCAATTTTAACTAAACACTAAACAGCTGGAAAACAGTTTTTAACAGCATGAATTGCCTTGCCACGTCACATATTATCCTCATTAGTGATTTAAACATGAAACAAGGCTACAGCGTTAATGTTTATGGACAGACTTGATTCAATGTTGTGCTGCATCGACACGGGTCCGAGCGCAGAGGCTCATGAGCCCGGACCAGAGACACTAGAACCTGGACAGCAGCCACAGAGACGCTTATGGTGTTTTTTATATTTATGTTTCGTTTTTTGTTTTTAACAAAATACCGCTTGCTGCACAAACTTTGTGTGGATTCCCGCCTCACACCCGCGGCCGTGTACCGGGACACCGGGACACCGGGCCTCACCTGGGTCTGCACGAGGCCATGCTCCGTGTTCTGGTTGGTTTGAGCGCTGAGTCTGTGGACCGTATTCCGTGCTCGCGAGTAGCCCGGGGCGTCAAACAAATCCTCCGACAGCTCCACAGCTTTCGTCGGTCCGGACGGGTTCATAAAGTCCGGGTGTGAGCGGCGCACAGGGTCTGGTGACCGCGCGCTCTCCTCTCAGCAGGGGAATAAAGCACGTCTCGTGCAGGTGCCACAATGACAATCAGCTACAGCCAGTTATAAGGGCCATGAAAAAAAAACACAGTACTTTTATCAAAAAGGGAGGCAAAAACACGTCAGACTAGAGGCTTGTAAAAGTTCACCGCCGCAGGTAAAGTTACAGCTCCAGTGCCAGTTTGTGTAACATTATGTGACTGTCAGTAGCTACGACGTTAGCATGCTAAGGTGTTAGCCTAACTATAGGCTCTTGCCTTACCTTAGAGAAGACGTTTTGCTTGTTTATTTTGGAGACATTTATCTGGGCGTTAGGCCGTCCACATTGTTTGATCCATTGTAGGCAGAGCTCAGGTTGTGTTTTCACTTTGGGAAGGGAATAACTGGACTCTCCCTGACACACTCTTGTGGTCCCTGGTGTCAGATTTACAGCCTCTATAGGCAGATCGCTTCACCATTTTGCTTCTTCTTCTTTGTCTGGTGGGTTTTTGGTGGTTAGCAGTAAAAAAAGGGCATCTGCTCATTGCTGGTATGTCCATTGTTTTGCATTGCATTTGGGGCGACGGTGGTGCAGAGAGTAGAGCGGGTTGTCTTGTGACCAAGGTCGGCGGTTCGAATCCCGCAGGTGCCCACTGTTGTTGTGTCCTTGGGCAAGACACTTCACCCACCTTGCCTCCAGTGTCTGCGTACACTGGTGTATGAATGAGAGTGTGAATGGGTGACTGGTTCCTTGATGTAAAGCGCTTTGAGTGCCTAAAGCAGGTAGAAAGGCACTATATAAAATGTGACCATTTACCATTGGAGATCTGCGGCATGACGGACCTGGCTTCATAGTAACGGTTGCTAGGATGTCTGATTGGACAATTACCGGTTTGGGGCGTGGTTTTGCGAAAGGTCAATTGTTTATAATGTCTGAATTGTCTTACATCTGTATGTCTTGTCTGTATTTTGTGTTGATACGGAGCTGCTGAACTGCAAAACAAATTTCAGATCCTCGCATCTGACAGTAAAGCATGTATATTCACTAATGCACCTGAGCTCTGTTCACAAGCAGTATCAATGGCTGTTGGTTGTAGTGATCAGAATTTGATTGCTGTAGCGGGAAAAACTAAAATGCCTAAATCAGGGGCTAAGATCATCCAAAGATGTTTTTTAACAGATATTAATCAGATTTTAGACAGACCTGTACTGATGCTGGTTTTAACGAGTGGAGAGAAGCTGGCATCATCACAATATTAGACGTTTATGCAGACGATGCTCTTAAGTCTAAAGCACGAGTTTAATATTTCTCAAGCCCACTTCTTTAGATATTTACAAATGAGAAGTTACCTTAGTTCTATTGAATACAACAAACCAGGTGGAAAACACATGTGCTAGATAGCATTTTACTGAAGGCAGTTGCATTGAAAAGTAAAACAACAATGACACACAGTTATGATCAAATAATAAAGGTTTAATAAGTATTAAACAAAGATGTGAACTTGACTTTGGTGTTGAACTGGAAGACCAGACATGGAGCAAAGTATTAGATCATGCAAGACAAATTACTAAATCAAACAAATCACAGGAAGTACAATATAAAATCATTCACAAGCTGCATGTGACTCCTTTAACTCGGAGTAAATATGACACATGTAAAATGGATACAGGAACTTATTTCCACCTGACATGGACCTGTCCTTTAATTGCATCATTCTGGTCTGAGGTTCAGGACATTGACAAATCTTTTGTGTCTTTTGAGGTTTTCTTCACTTGATTTATCCGAGTACTTTGCGACTCTCAGATGAGTTAAGATAAGATCATCCTTTATTGATCTCACGATGGAGAAAGTTGGATCAGTTTTGTAGACCTTAGCTTTCAAGTGAGGTGTTACACTTGCCTATATAGACTGTAAGCTCTCGGGTCCAAAAGAAGAGAGAAAATGTGCTCGGTTAAGCCGGGGGTTAAGGGGTTAGAAACGTCGGCTTCATAAATCAACAAATGCGACACATATTTTGTGGGTGAACCTTCAGACTCTTTTCCTAAACGACGACAGACTCACACCAAATACAAAATAAAAAACAGTTACTATAGTATGTGGGAGTGAATAGGACTCATAGTGAACACTTCAACATTTAGAAAATAAAGCAGCACAAACGCTGCAGAGCTTCCCTTTGAGCTGAAACATAAAACTGCACCTACAGCTCACAGTGAGTTTGTTACTGAAGCTCTTCAGCTGCAGCTTCAGGTTTATTCTGGATCAGACTCAGTAAAACTCTGAATAGAAAAGGAGCCTCTGGGCTCAGTCTGAGGCGTCGCCGCTGCTCGTCTTCAGAACAGAGATCACCACGTATTATAACTGTTGAGAATCAGAAAACAGAAATATTTTATTCACCGCTGTATTAGATCCACAAGAAATGCATTTAAACGAGACTCTGAAACACATCAAGGATAAAAGTCCATTTACACTGAGAACGGTTGGATTTAAACAGACAGTGCAGCTATTTTTATTTTTAGGCCAAATCTGTCTCTAATAAACATAAACTTTTACCAAGAAAAAACAACCTAATCCTCAGAACATGTTTAATTATTCACTGATTCAATGTTCACAGATTTATTAAGTTTGAATTCCAAAACAAAGGGAAATGTTACACAGTTTTCCACTAATATAAAGCTTATTATGAAACTAAACAAGCTCCAAAATCCTTCTGGAAACGTCTTTGTAACTGATATGTCACTAAATAAAACCACACATTTAAACTTTATTCAGATTTTGTCACTGAAAATATCCTCAGAAACGTGTTGTTTATATACATCTAAAACATGAACTGAGTGAAACCTTTTCCCTCATCTTTATGTCAGTAATCTACAGCACAAGTTTCACATTGAAATCTCTACATTTAAAGTGTTTCCCTGTTCACCTGCAGCGTCTCGCCTTAAGTGGTAGAAACTCTTTATAAAGTTAGATCTTCATCAGAAACAGACCTGGACTAGTGTTTTTTCATTCAAACGTTTCTGAAATCCTGCATATTTAGTCCGTCTCTGTCTTTGTGCTCAAACACCAGCCCACACTCTGATACACGTCACACAGAGTCTAAACAGAAGCCCAGTGTGTTCATAAAGCTTGGCTATTGTAGTTTAAATATTACAAACTAAAACAAAGCTAAGGTCTAAAGTAGTTTGAAAAGCCTGAATAAAGTCAAATATCAGACCTCGGATCTTTAAAGCAAATCTATGACTCAACGCTCTACAAACATAAGTAGATATAAAGGAAACAGACAGTGAATGAGCTCCTTCTGTGTGAACTGCTCCAGGTCAAAACAGTCTCATAAAGTCAGTACTTACATCAGTTTCTCCAGTCGACAGTGAGGGCTCTGTTCAAGCTCCAGGAGCTCCTTCACATCTGACTCACTCAGACTGTTACCCCACAGCTGCAGCTCAGTGAGATGTGAGGGTTGGACTTCAGAGCTGAGGCCAGAGAGGAACAGCTGATCTTTGACAAACCACAGCCACTCAATCTGAATAAAGAATAAATGCAGTGGTTAAAGTCCAGGGTAAACTCAGATGAGGTTTAGAGGTTCATCACACTCATATTCACTGAACATAAAGTTAAAGCTGATTCAAATATTCTGTTTCCTGTGGTTCAAAGATACAGTTCATACAGTGGGAGTTAAGTTTCACTTAATGAGATCATGAACGACTTTGAAATAAGAACAACTGTCACACAGTAATAATTATGACTTGTTTGAACATAAAATAATGGATGTGGTCGACAGCACAGGTTCATGTGTTTGTTCATGAGTTTGTGTGAATCATGAGCTGCTGATGTGGAGAATCACAGGCGTTGGATCTAAAGCTTTCATTTTACATTTATTTCATTTGACCTTTAAACAAACAAAGTTCCCACTGTGATTAAGAATCTGATTTCCAGCTGAGTCCTGGCCCAGAGGGGAACCTATTGTACATATTTTTAGTGATGGGGGAAACCAGAAAGTAATGGGATGAAACCGATAACACAAGAAAGCACACGAAGGCTCATGTTAAGGACTGGGTTAGTGAACCCGGGAGACTTCTTATGCGTGATGCCACCGAGCTCTAACCGTGTGCCACCAGCATTAAACATATCGATTTTGGGGAAGTGCAGCTACACTGTGTAACATTAGTGGATTCACTCTGGTTGTCGACACAACCTGCATCCTAATGGAGCAGCTCCGACAAACAGAAAAGTCTGTTTCGCACGTGAGTACATCACAGAAGGATCTGGAAAGAGACTAACATGTTTAAAATCCTCACAATAACATTGTGGGCCTTTACAGAATTAAAAGACTGAAAACTATTTAACTACTTTATTTAAGTATTTACAGAATGATCAGTATCTTGAAAAGTGAGAAGGTGGTTGACCTGACTGTTCTGTGTAAATGAATGGAGTAAACTCCAGTCTCTGAAGTGTTCTTCATGAATGCAAGTATTGAACTCATCTCCAACTCTTTTCTGTAAACCTATTTAATACCCTGCACACAGAGACCACAGTGAAACTGACTGAGAGATAGTCAGGCGACAGTCTGTCTTTTATGAGAATCTCACACAGATTCAGACACTACACTAGAAGTCAGACAGACCTGTTATGACTTTCAGCTCCAGCTCAGTGTAGATGTGAGGGGTGGACTTCAGAGCTGAAGGCCAGAGAAGGAAACAAGCTGATCTCTGACAAACCAATGTCAACCTCAATCTGTATATAAAGAAATATGCAGTGGTTAATAGTGAAAGAGTAAAAATCTCAGATGATTCTTTTCCTTATCTTGACACTATTTTTTTACATGTATTCGTTACAGAATCCATATTTGATCTGAAACTGTCTATTCACAGGGTTAGCTCCTGCACCCTCTGTGTCAAACCAACCACGCTGCTCTGTGACTCTCTGGTCAGATGCGAGTATCAGAGCCTGGCTGCAGCCAGTTTTTTCATTATAATCAAACACTCGAGTAATACGGCAAACACTACATTCACATCCAAAGGAAAAAGCTTGAAGTTTGATCTGAGACGCAGCAGGGTGAATAAGAAAAAGAAGAATCAGAGAAGGTCAAGTTTGGAACTTTCCTATGAGGGAGTCAAATGTTTCAAGTTTTGTGCATTTAAGCATTTTATGGTAAAAGTCCAAACGTGAGCAGATTATTCCAAGCAGTCCAACAATAATGGACAGAGCCAGGTTTATGGTTATTTTGTGGATATTAGATGACGCAAGATTTGCTCAGGGTTTTGGATATTTTATTAGTTTTTGTATGTGGTAGCTTTGTGCTAATAAATGAAATGTGGGTTCAGCTCATAATCAGAGTATAAGTATTGATATCTTTAAAAAAATCTCCCTCATGATGTCAAAAGTGACAAATCCAGCTTTCAGTCCGAGCTGGCAGGAGCGACTAAAGTGGAGATAATTGATTCCAGCAGTGAAATCGAAAAACCGTCAGTTTGGGGCAGAACCTCGCCCCTATAAAGTTGTGCATGTCTCACATTGGATGAGGACCTAACCTGATTTAATCTCATATTACAAGAGCTTTTAAAGTCACGTCCAACACATGGAGAGAAGCTGGAGAACGAATCAGCTCACAGGTGAAGAGTGTACGCAGTCAGAGTCCTGAAGGAGCCAGCTACACAGCAAACAACTAATCAAAATATAAGAATAATAAGATTGCTTGGATTCTTTTTTTATTAATTGGGTGAAATATTAAACTTTGAGTAGGCTAAGCTGAAAGATTTAAGACATGTAACTTAAGACTTTTATTTAAGTGTTTACAGAATGATCAGTTGATCTAATGAAAAGGTAGGGTTGGAACCTGACATGTTCGTTAAATGAATAGGAGTAACTCCAAGTCTCTGAAGTGATTCTTCATGAATGCGTAATTGAAACTCATGCTGTTTCCAACTCTTTTTCTGTAAACCCTTCTTAACCCGACACAGAGACAGTGAACTGCTCTGGAGGGAGGTCCGTGCACAGCGACAGTCTGTCCTTTCAAGAAATCCACACAGAATCAGACACTCCTGAGTCAGACACGTCTGTTAACCCTCCACACTCCAGCATGAGATGGTAGGGGTTGGACTTCAGAGCTGAGAAGCCAAGAGGAAACAGCTGAATCTCATGACAAACACCAAGCGACTCAATCATGAATAAAGAATATATGCAGTGTGTTAAATAGAAACAGGTATAACTCAAGATGATTCTTTCTCCTTCATCTTATGACAGTATTTTTACATTTATTGTTAGAAACACTATATTGATCTGAATCTGTCTAAGTTCAATAGGGTTAGCTCCTCCTCTGTGCTAAACACACGCTGCCTCTGTGACTCTGGTCAAGCGAGTATCAAGAGCCTAGCTGCAGACCATTCGTTGATCAATATATAGGTAAACAAACATTAATAGAGTGCAAAAAACATTCACACCGAGAAAGAAAGCGTTAGTCTGATCTGAGACGCAGCAGTGATGTAAAAGGAGAAAAGAAAATCAAGTCAATTTGAAACTATTCTCTATGAGGATCAAAATGTTTCAAGTTTTTTGCATTGAAGCTCATGTTTATAAATAAAAATAGTCAAACGTGGAACACATTTTTCCAGCAGCCAAAAATAATGGACAGAGCCAGGTTCACAAATATGGTTTATTTTGTGACATATTAAGTGCGCAAGATTTGCACTCGATTTGTTCTTTTACTTATAGTTTTGTTGTGAAATCTTTTTGTAAATAATTGAAAGTGTGGGGGGTGTCAAAGCTCAATAATCAGGTGAGTATTAGATATCTTTAAAAAATCGCGATCATGATAAAAGTGGAAAATCTGCGTTCGTCCGGCCCTGCATGAGCGACTAAAGTGGAGATATTGTTGCCAAGCGTGGATGAATAACCTTTTCATGTTGGAGGAAGACCCGGCCCAAGGGTGCACTGTCCCGTCGACATGGGATAGGAACCTAACTGTTTAAATCTATAATGAGCTGCCTTTAGTCACGTCTCAGGAGACGAGCTGGAGACGTGTTCCCGCTCCCAGTAAAGTTACAGTCAGGTCTGAAGGAGCCGGCTCACCCACGCAAACACTATCAAATTAAGGAATAATACAATGCTTGGATTCTTTTTTTTTATTGGGTGAAAATTAAACATTGTGCTTTAAAGAATTTAAGACTGAAAACTTAAGATTTTGTTAAAAGTTTTACAGAATGATCAGATCTTGAAAGGTGAGGGGTTTGGACCTGACTGTTCTGTGTAAATGAATGGAGTAACCTCAGTCTCTGGAAGTGTTCTTCATGAATGCAGTAATTGAACTCAATCTTTCCCCAACTTCTTTTCTGTAAACCTTTAAAACCCGACACAGAGACAGTGAACTGACCTGAGAGTCTGCCAGGCGACAAGTCTGTCCTTTTAAGAAATCCACACAGATCAGACACTCACTTGAGTGCAGACAGGTCTGTGTTAACACTCAGGCTCCAGCTCAGTGAGATGTGAGGGGTTTGGGACTTCACCAGAGCGAGGCCAAGAGGACAGCTGGATCTCTGAACAAACCACAGAGCACTCAATCTAGAATAAAGAAATAATGAAGATGGTTAAAGGACAAGAGTAAACTCAGATGATTCTTTCCATTATCATGTGATCACTATGTGTTACATTACTTCGGTTTTAGAAAGACACTAGCTAATTTGATCAGAATCTGTCTGTTCACAGGGTTAAGCTCCTCCCCTCTGTGCTAAACCAACACGCTGCCTCTGTGACTCTGGTCAGAGCGAGTATCAGAGCCGGCTGCGCCAGTTCTTCATTATAAATCAACAAACATTAATGGCACAAAACATTCCACATCCTAAAGAAAGCTTTAGTTTGATTGAAGAACGCACCGCAGGTGAATAAGGAAAAGAAAATCAAGAGAAGTCAATTTGAAACTTTCTTGAGGACAAATGTTTGAAAGTTTTTTGCATTTAAGCATTTTATAAATAAAAAAAAATGTCCAAATGGCGATTTTTCCAAGCAGCCAAACAATAATGGACAGAGCAGGGTTTAAATGGTTTATTTTGTGACATATTAGTGGACAGAATTTGCTAGGGATTTTTGGATCTTTTATAGTTTTTGTGAAAATCTTTTGTAAATAAAATGAATGTGGGGGGTTCAAAGCTAAATAAATCAGGTAAGTATTAGATATCTTTAAAAATCCCTCTGATAAAAGTGAAAAATCTGCTTCAGTCCGAGCCTGCAGGAGCGATAAAAGTGGAGTTTGTTGCCGCAGCGTGGAATGAAAAACCTCATTTGGAACTGCCCTAAAGTTGTTGCACTGTCCTCACATGGATGAGGACCTAACTTGTTTAATATCTCATATTATGCCTTTAGTGCCACGTCTATGGAGACGAGCTGGGAGACGTCGTCCAGTAAAGTCAGTCAGGTCTGAGGAGGCCGCTCACGCAAACACTATCAAATATAAGGAATAATACAAATGCTTGGATCTTTTTTTTTATTGGGTGAAATATTAAACATTGTGGCTTTAAGATTAAGACTGAAAACTTTAAGACTTTAATTTAAAGTTTTAGACAGAATGATCAGTATCCTTGAAAGGTGAGGGTTGGACCTGACCTGTTCTGTGTAAATGAATGGAGTAACTCCAGTCTCTGAGTTTCTTCAATGATGCAGTTAAATTGAAACTCATATTTCCCCAACCTTTTCTGTAAACCCATTTTTTTTTTTTTTTCTTTAAACCCGACACAGAGACAGTGAACTGACCTGAGAGTCTGGCAGGCACAGTCTGTTCCTTTCAAGAAATCCACACAGATGAGACACTCCTGAGTCAGACGGTCTTGTTTCACTCAGCTCCAGCTCAGTGAGATGTGAGGGGTTTGGACTCAGAGCTGAATCAGAGAGGGAACAGCTGATCTCTGACAAACCACAGTCATCATCTGAATAAAGAATAAATGAGTGGTTAAAGGACAGAGTAACTCAGATGGTTCCTTTCTTATCTCTTGATCACTATTTTACATTTCAATCTGGTTAGAAACACACTACTTCCGCATCTGCAATCTGTCTATTCACAGTAGCTCCTCCCCCTCTTTGGTGCGCTAAACAACACGCTGACTCTGTGACTCTGGTCAGAGACGAGTATCAGAGCCGGCTGCAAGCAGTTCATTTCTTTAAATCAAACCAACATTAATGGAAAACATATCACATACCCAAAGAAAGCTTTTAGTTTGAATCTGAAGACACAGCAGGTTGAATAAGGAAAAGAAATCAAGAAGAGAAGGGTCAAATTTTGATAACTTTCCTATGAGGATCAAATTTTCAAGTTTTTTTTGCATTAAGCATTTTATAAATAAAAAAGTCAAACGTGGCGATTTTTCAGCGGCCAAACAATAATGGACAAGAGCCAGGTTTAAATGGTTTATTTGTGACATATTAGTGACGTCAATGAATTTTTGACTCAGGGATTTTGGATCTTTTATTAGGTTTTTTGTGAAAATCCTTTAGTAATAAATGAAATGTGGGGGTTCAAAGCTCAATAAATCAGGTAAGTATTTAGATATCTTAAAAAATCCCTCTGATAAAAGTGAAAATTCTGCTTCAGTCCCGAGCTGCAGGAGCGACTAAAGTGGAGATATTGTTGCCTTAGCGTGGATGAAAACCTCATTTGGAGAACTGCCCTACAAGTTGTGCACTTGTCTCACATGGATGGAGGACCTAGACCATGTTTAAATCATCATATTACTTGCCTTTAGTCAACGTCTCCATGGAGACGAGCTGGAAGACGTCCGCGCTCCCATAAAGTTTACAGTCCCAGGTCTTGAGGAGGCCTGCTCTAACTAGCAAAAGGCTCTCGTTGTTGGACATTTATGATGAAAATAATCTGTCATAAATAAAGCTTGTGTTTCAAATTTTTATTTGCAGCTGGGTAACAATTTCACGCAGTTGGACTTAAAGTCTATTTGAAGAACAAATTTAATACGAAAGTCAACTGATTAGACACCACACTGACCTGGAGAAACGAGATGTGACAGTGGGGACTGCTTCATGTCCAAATCAACTCAGCGCAGATCACTGAGGAGATCATCAGTTATTATTTACGACTCATTGAATCACGTCATCTGAGATGGAGAGGAGGCGGGCTGAGCTTCAGCGCTGACCACCGCCAACCACTTCACATGAACCCTCTGAGTATTCACAGTGATGATAAACTGTAAACAGAAATTTAGAGTCAATGAGGTGGTAAATATAACGTAGTGTGTGAAGCTGCTGTCTGATCTGGGAGGCCACTACGAAACTTTGCCCTGCAGTTCCGTCACCGCTGGGGATCGAGTCTCAGTATACCGACACTGATTTAGAACGTGTTGTAACTTGTTTAGGGTCCAGTCTCCTCCAGGACCTTGCTCTGACATTGCAGCATGTAGGTCCACAGAGCCCGAGCACTGGATCTCAGCAGTTCTCTGATCCACCTTCCAGACTATCAGGAAGTCTGGATCGTGCTGCTGCACAGACTTGATCCTTCAGCTCCATCAGACAGTGGAAGATGTTGATTTGCTTCGTCCGGGAGAGACTTTTCTCTGAGCTCATCTCTTTTGTAAGGTTTTTAATAGACGTCTGTGATTTCTGATGAGGACAGTGGACTCAGCAGGACGCTCCTAAAAGATCTTGGTTGGACTTCCAGACTGAGGCCATGAAGGAAACCGCACAAACAGGTCTAGGTGCGTTTGGAGCGCCTGCAATCGGGACTTACATAGAGCTTTTCTGAGGAACTATTCTTTGGACTTTAACCCTCGAGCCACCGTTTCCTTCACATTCCATAAGAAACTCCCCTGACCACCTCCTGCGTTGTTCTTAAAGCAGTGGTGCAGGTAAACGGCTGCCAGAAACTCCTGCACGCTCAGGTGATGAAGCAGTACTGACTGCGTTGAAGACACTCTCCTCGTTGAGATCTTCTCAGAGCTGCAGAGACCGGAGTAACCGTGGCTCGCTCAGGTCCCAACCACCTGCTCCAGTGGGTTCCTTGGCTAGAACACTGATGTTTCCTGTCTGCGAGATGACTCAAGGCGCAGGGTGTCTCCCCAGCTCAGGAGCAGCTCTGAGCCTGTCGGGCCTCTGTCAGCCGCCATATGTCTCAGACCTGACCTCTATTTGTGTGGTCGAGACCGCAACGACAGCTGAGCAATACTCTTCCGAGACAACTCTTCTCTGCTCTGTTTCTGAGCTTCTTGCTTCGTACTTCCTTTCCTGTGCGGTTCATGCACAACAGGAAGTGTGCGTTACATGTCTGTGAGGGTCTGGGCGTGGGTCCGCTCTGAGTGGTGTTTCTCAACACGTGGTCAGGAGCTGTGGAGGTGGATCCAGGCAGAAGACTGGGATCTGGCTCATGTTGTGGAGAAGGCTGGCGGAAGGTCTGAGGTGGACAGACTGTTTGGAGTCTTGTTATCTGAAGAACCTCTTCTCTGAAGTATGCCCTCGTGGGTACAGTGATGCCTGAACCTCCGTGACTCTGTGCACGCACCGCGTGATTCTGAGGACCGCCGCTGGGCGGAGGTGGATCCATAAAGGTCAGGTGAGGAAGCACAAGAGCCGCCCATCTGATAGAGGTTACACCAACAGTACGCCCACACTCTGTAGCCTCTGTGTGAACTCCAATATACAGAGAGGAGCGCTCTTTTAGCAGCTTGAAGTTCCAGAGACAGATCTTGCTCTTCTGTCGAGGCCGTCAAGAGGATACAGGGGTTTAACAGACGGACAGAGATGATGGGCCTGATGAGCGTCATGTGGGGCAAGAGAAACATTAATAACCCTTAGTGTCGCTTCAACTCTTTATAATCACTTTCGCTCCCAGGTGTAAAACATGTACACGCCTAATAAAACAGACCGAAATCACCACACGATTCAGATTTGGTTTCTATTTGGTTTGCATAAAATCTCTTGAACAAACTTCATGTCTTTCCAAAACTAGCCAAACATTCAAGTAATGTTATGAAATTTAAAAACACTGTTAAATTACAGCTTTGATGTACAACTTATACATAAATGTCCTAACAAACTAAAACTAGAAAAGAAAAAACTTGAATATGCCGCTGCGATAATACATTAGAGAGCTGGGCTTATGATGTTTAATAGACCTTGGATATGTATCAAAGATATTGGACTAAATATAGGATTTGAAGCATTTGTAGTTTTTCTGTGTGGACGATTCCTTTATGTAAAAATGTTCTAGTCTCCATTACGACTTCCAATTATAAACATTTTTTCATGAATTCCAAATTTTTTAGCTCTCTCTAATCACCCAATATAAAAGTCAATATATTTTAATAAATGTCAGCATTTCATTAATGAAGAACAAAGTCCAGATTTGAACATTTTGAACAGTAAATTAGATTATTTCAGATTTGGACTTTTTCCATTGTCAGGGAGGTGAAATGAAATTGTGGTATTTTTCCCATTATGAATATAAGGAGGCCTTGGCAGAATCGCTGGGACTTGTTATACTGCATAGGAGAAAGCTTACAGATTTAATAAAATCTCACTGAGCAATACAGGAAAAAGTAACATATCTGTGAAGTGTCAGGCGCTTTCACTATGAAGAAAGTGAGTTTGAATTTGACATTTCCAACTGGTGCTATTTCTCGACACACAGAATGATTTCCCACTTTTCTAACGATTGTAGCACAGATGCTGTATCTTCAGTCAGCTTATACTGAAGCTGTGGCCGAGGGGAAACAATAGGATTTGTTATATGCATAC
The DNA here is from genome assembly GCA_007210695.1 of Neogobius melanostomus. Classification (NCBI taxonomy): domain Eukaryota; kingdom Metazoa; phylum Chordata; class Actinopteri; order Gobiiformes; family Gobiidae; genus Neogobius; species Neogobius melanostomus. Next base: position 2,986 of record VHKM01001309.1, on the reverse strand, counting down.
TCGTGATGTGTCGGCTATAGGATAATATGAATCATGTTTAAATGAGAGACAACACAAGTGATTTCGCAATTATATCGTTTAGTTAAGATTCCTTAGAGTTTCAGAAATCTTAGACACTAAAGAGCTCCAGTGTCACAACTTCAAGCATGGTTAAGTATTATGAAAGCAGAGCCTCTTGTTAAACGGGGCCATGCTTTTGTAACCCCTGAGGGAACAAACATTGAGATAATCCAGACTGGCAGCTCTTTTGTCCAGGTTATTTTGTTGCTTGAGGTCACTTTACCCAGCCTAATATATATTTTTGCACAAAAAAACTTTAAAATGACCAATCTGTCCAAAAAAAGGTTTAAAACATTTTTAAAATACACGTAACATGTCAATTTCAGTAATTTCACTTCCAATGAAAACCTGATCGTCCACTAGGACTTCGAGATGATTTTTTGCTGTAGTCCTTCAGTGAGATTTAAAATGGAAAGTTTTCAAGGTAAAGTCCATTGGAAATAGCACATTATTTCCATTATATTACAATAGGAAAAATCAGTGATTACTAATTCATGTGCCGCAACAATGGGAACGAGTCCGATGCTGATGGAAATATAACCACCATTTCAAAATTCCACTTCCTTTTTCCAAATGAAATGAAGATAGAAATCAACTTGTATATTCATAAAGCGTTTCTTATACAAGATACGTACAACAAAGTGCTTACCAGTGCTTTAAGAAAAAAGACATGCTAACATTGTAAAAGAGTGAAGTTTTAAAACACTCAGGAAGAGCAATAGGAACATGTGTTTATAATGGATAATCAATGGGCTGTTTTCAGCCGCTGCCATTTCAAATAAAGAATTCGCTTCGGCACGGGATGACAGGAACGGACTACAAACGCATAGAAATCCATATGTCCACTTCATGCGTGTGAGACACAAACAACGAGCTCTGGAAACGACCGAAAGCCTACAGTTCTTAAACATTTTAATTATATCTTAAATATTTCATCACACTGTTTGTGTTTTTGTTGTAACATTTTTCCAGTTTTAAAGTCTTTTTGAAACTGGTGATTTTTAGCGCTTAAACATCCACGAACATTATGTTCCAACACTGTAGTTTCGGCAAAAGTTTTCAAGTAGTTCATGTGATTTTGATGGCAAAAACAGAGTGAAAAAAAACTATTGAATAATTGGTAGATTTTCTGGCTGTTTTTAGTGTAAATGTAACACTAGGGGAGCGAAAAAGGGAGGGGAAATCAGAACTACTGTATATAAAGGCTTTTAGTCACACTTTGACTAAAAGGTTGAAACTCTGGATGGAGCTTTTGGAACCAGTTCAACCATTTCTCAGACACATAAAAGGCCAAATGACCCAAACCTCTGAAATCTAAATGTCCCTTCGCCAGGAGCGGACTGCTCGAGAACTGTAGAGCCTGAGCAATTAATCAGGAAATATGAAAATTCAAAATCACAACTAAAATTTTATTAGCTGGAGTACAAAATGGTAAAACAGTCTTTAGCGCTTACAGATAAGAACCTTCAAAGAAGTACTTGATCATCTTCTGTACTCGGTACAGTACTTATTTAACATAAGAACCAGTACCCTCCACTCTCTCATTCATTACACCAGTGATAACAGAACACTGGAGGTTCAGGGCTTGCCAGCATAAGGACAGCCGGGATTACTAAACCCCGGACCTTCCGAGATGAGACGATCTCTGCCTCTAACAGACTGAGCACCACTGTTACCAGAATAACACATCTACCCTTCTGATCTTATTGGCTCTGATAAAGGACGGGACCGTGGGCATCTTTTACCTCCACACTGGTTTGAGTTTGTGCTCAGGAGCCACTGAATGTTGAGTCTTTAATCTTCACATTCACAGCACAATTAAGACTCCGACCGAACCGACCGAGACCTGGCTTTGGACTCGTTTATTTGTTATCAGTACAAAAGTCCTGCTGGGCGTTAACGCTGACTCAGTTTGAGTGAGTGGAAGTGTTTGAGTTCATTTCAAATGTAACGAATGGAGCAGGTGAGAAGACTCCAACAGTAAATATTCACAAACTTGGTGACTAACTCATATAAGGGTCAGCTTATATAATGAAGTGACTGTGGATCCAGCGCTGGATGGAACACTTGGATCAGCTTCCCATGCAGACTGTAGCGCCCCTTCTGGAAAAAAAACCAAGGTTCATCTCGAGAAGTGGCACCAACAGCTGCAGCTTCTGGTTCTCTGACTGGGCCCAGTCCGACGAACTTCGGACTGAGAGGTCTTCACACTCCAGCCACGCCCACAGTCAGCACGGCTCTGATGGAGCCTGCCTGCAGCGCCCCTGCTGCGCTCAGGGGGCAGAGCTTTAAAGATGTCCTGGCACCTGATGTGATCTCTGGACCTGCTTCTTTCTTGGACTGTGTCTCCAGACTCCTCTCCTCAGGTTGGGGCCTCTGGCCTCTACTGAGCCTCGTGTGATGTACACAGCTCAGTGAAGACATCGCTCGTCAGAAGAGTTCTATCTCCTGATTCTTCCTCTTCCCTCCTCACTCTCTCACATCTGCTGCTCAGGCTCTGCTTATGCTCGCTCCAGAACCTTCTGGAGACTTCACCTGGACACAGAGCTGTCACAAATATTACATCAAAGAAAGACGCTCAATACTCTTTTTCACATAATGATGTTAATTTCCACTTCAGTGTTCTGCGCAAGAACGGACTAAGGTTTGAAACAGTATTTAAGCGAGTTTTAAAGCCAGTAAAAAAGTTGGACTGGCTAATACACATAAAATGTCACCTTTATCCATATATTTGGACGAAAGTGGATGACAATTTTAAACAACGACCTCCAGTCGTCTCTCACTAAATCACGATCGATACGTGTCCGAACTCTGATTGACAACCTTAAAGTCTGTCCTTACTTTTTGCAGCTCGGTGGTTTTCCGTTCAGATCCAGGTGGAGCCGTCGGAGGAACAACGCGTGGTTTTGGAGCCAGCGTGAGTACT